>JANBPO010003090.1:15971632-16257465 GCA_024336825.1 Amorphophallus titanum
CCATTGGGTATCACCACCTCAACGCGGAGCGCGTGGGCTTCAAGGTTCACGAGTTCTTGGCTGTCGCTGAGGTGGATGGCGTCTGGTATTCGCACTTCATGGCGAACCCGCTATCTGGCCGTCCAATCGGCGGCACGATCGACAACCGGCTCAATCGCGTGGGGCATAGCTTCACGGCAGGGCACGAGCAATCGTTTCGCTACGGCTGTCGCTACCTTGCCAACGGGCAGGAGCAGCACGGATTGATCGCAGGCGCTTGCTACCTGCACGAACCTCGTCCCATAGATCTGTGCCTGTCGGTATTTTAACGGTGCTTCTAAGCTTGTCCAGAGCAATCTTTCCAAACAGTCTAACTTTAAGCAACTCATGGTCGCTTAATTGCGCTGTTTTTTGGAGGGTATCAGCGCCGGTATCTTCCGTAATATGCATAGCAAGAGCGCGACCAAACAATGAAATCATAGATGATGATGGCTGCTTTTTGCTTGGCTTTTGGGCCTCGACAGGATGCTCAATAGCTTCATGAGTAACTAAGCTAAGTAGTTCAGACTCAGGAAAATTCTTTGGGAACCAGTCCATTGCTAGTGACTCGGCTTTTTCCCTGTCTGACTCGACTACGATTCGATACTGCTGATACTCTCTCGATCCAGTAGTGAATGTAAATGAAGTTAAAAATAACTTTTTCATATACGTTTTGAGCTGATAACGCCAGCTCCTGCGTTACTTTATTCATGGTTGTTTTTCCTCTGCCTCTATTGCGGCCTTAGCCTCTTTAACTACCAGCTCTATTCGCTGGCGTGTCGCGGGAAATCTATCAGGTAATGTTTTACCAGCAGCGTCTAACTGATTAACCATTACTTTCATCCACTCCACCAACCGGCTGTTCCGTTCTTTGATACTGGCGAATTCCCTACGCAATGCGGAGTTTTCCGTGAAAAGCTCTTCATTTGTAAGTGGGTTTTTCCATGCCCATCCTTCGTCTGGAATAACATGGTGACGCGGATCATTTTTATTAGGTTCACTCTCAGCAGGGCTTGATCCTGCGGACTGTACTACCTGATGCCATTGGTCTAAGGTGTTTTTAAAGTCATCGTGATGACCAGCAAAGCATGGGTTTCGTTGAAGGTTTAAATAGATGCGTCGAAAGTCTGATATTACATCCTTCAACATGTTTTTAAGTCCTTCAATGGCCTTTTGATCTTCTGAACTTAGCGGTGTAGGGTTCATGGCTTTTTATGTTGATTTTTATCTGTTATCCAAATCGCCAGAAGAGCTAGTGGAAAAACTATCATGCAGGCGATCTCAATTGCGTAGCCGAAGTTATTCATGCGATAGGGCGGTTTTAGGTATCTCAAATGTTCGTCTCATAGCTCCCATCTAAATTTTAATTGTTCAAAAACCTTGTGTTCATTGCGTTTAATTCCTTTCGAGTCATTCCATTTTTTTCGTTTATGCTTCACCTCCTTAACCACCTTCGCGCCAAGTGCCCGAAGGCTTGCACCTGATTCTGATTGAAGTGTATAGGTTATAAACTTCTGATATCCCATACGTTGGGCAACACGCTTCACGGCTGAGTATATAAAACTAACAGCGTTAGGCTGATTATCGATAACGCAAACACGGTACACTTCGCAAGTCTCTCCGTCATCCATATGCCGACTGACTGGCCGCCCCGCTATACCGACTCCGATTTTCTCGAGATAGCGCGCCCGCTCCTTCGCAACTATCACCAGAAGGACCTGATGCTCGGGAACCTGCTGTGTCCCGCGGACCGGCGCATTCAGGCGTTCCTCGACGATTATTTGAAAGACGTTTGCCCGAATGGCGCGGCGCCGAGGGGTCGATGCGGGGTGGACTCGACACCCCTGACCGGCCCTTCGCGGCCGGTGTTCTCACACACGCAGCGTTTCCAAAGCCGGCAATGTGGATCATAATGACGCTCAAATGTCCGGCGGCGCGGATTTGACTTACGCTTTTGACAAGCCGGAAGATTTTCTGAAATTTCAATGCGACGTGCATCCGTGGATGTTCGCGTGGGTGACGGTCGTGGACAGTCCGTATTTTGCCGTGACGGATAAAGACGGCAAATTCACGATCAAAAATGTGCCGCCGGGAAAATATAAAATCACTGCGGCGCATCGCAAATTGGGCGCGCAAACGCTCGATGTGGAAGTGAAAGACGCCAACGTAACGGTGGATTTTCCGGCGTTCACGGTGAAATGATTTAGTGGGGAGCGCCGCTGCGGTTTCAAAGAAATCGTGGCGGTCAATTTTTTGAATGAACAAAGCTGTAAATCGTCCGTTGTTTTGGTTCGCCGTTTTGACGGCGGTCGCGACGTTTTTGCTGCTCGGTCTCGGTGGTTTGGTGACGAGCCATGAAGCGGGAATGTCCGTGCCTGACTGGCCGACGAGTTATGGCTACAACATGTTTGCGTTGCCGTTCAAATTCTGGAAAGGCGGCGCGTTTTTTGAGCATACGCATCGGCTGCTCGCTTCCGCGATCGGCCTGTTGACGACCATTTTGGCCGTCTGGCTTTGGCTCAAAGACCCGCGAAAATGGATGAAATGGCTTGGCGTCGCGGCGTTTTTAGGCGTCGTCGCGCAAGGAATCCTTGGCGGCTTGCGCGTGGATTTGATCAATGCGCAACTGGGAATTTTTCACGGCGTCCTCGCGCAATCGTTTTTCGTTCTCGTCTGTGTCATCGCTTTTTGTTTGAGCCGTTTTTGGTTCAAATTGATGGCGGATAAAAATCCGTCGCCGGTTCGCCGCCAGTTGCGCAATCACGTTTTGTTCGTGACGATTTTGATTTTCATCCAACTCGCGCTCGGGGCGACGATGCGACATCAACACGCCGGACTTTCGATTTCCGATTTTCCGCTCGCGCACGGTCAGATTTGGCCGGATACGAGCGCGGCGGCGATCGAAAGATACAATGCCGAACGCGTGGAAACGACGAACGTGAATCCGATCACCGCGTTTCAAGTCATTTTGCAGATGGTACATCGTATCGTGGCGCTGGTGATTTTCCTCGCCGTCGGCGCGGCGGTCGGCATCTGCTGCCGCCGACGCGCTCGGTCGATCTTTCGCGCGACGAGGTCGGCCGGCCCATCGAGCCGGGCTTGACCGGCTGGCCCGGCGTCGGCGCGCAACTCTGTTCCAACGTCACCGCGTACGTTTTCGCGCCTGCATCGTAGACCGTCTCCACGCTGATCTGCGGCGTACCGGCCTGGCTGTACCAGACTTTGAACTGATCGAGGTCGAGCCAATGCAGTGCCAGCGAGCAACCCTTGCCCAGCCGCTTGAGCGCGTTCTCGAAGGTCTCGCGGAAGTAGAATCGGTTGGCGACGCCGGTCAGCGCATCGTGATGCGCCAGCCATTCGATCCGCTCCTCGGCGCGGCGCTTCTCGGTGATGTCCTCCTGGACGTCGACCCAGCCGCCGTCGGCGAGGGGCTGGTAGGTGACGAGAAGCGTGCGTCCACTGCGCAGGTTCTGAATCTTTGAAAAAGAGGAGCCTTCGGAAAGCTTGGCCAGATAAGAGCACAATACATCTGCAGCATCCCAGAGTCTGAAGTATCAACGGTTCATCCTCCACGGTGATCCGAAGATAAATCAGCTCAAAAACCCGAGTGAATCATAAAACACAGTCTGGGACCCACGGAAGCGCTCCCAAGGCTCTCCAATTCTGATCCGAAGGATCCTGGGTCTTACACTGCATCTAGAAGACGCCCCCTGAGAGTGTCGCGTTCAGGTGAGTCCCCAACTCGAGAGCTTCCTATCATATTTTTTGGTTTCTGGGTCACTTATTTATTACATCCTTTCTATTTTTTGTAATTTTTGGAATCATGCTTTATTGTTTAAGTTGATTACCATATGTTTGGATTGTGTGTTATGTGAGTTTTCTAGCATTTTTATTCCAATTGTCCTCTAGGTGTTTTATGTGCTTTTTGTTTCACGGGTTTAAAACGCGATTTGCCCAGAGGACACATTTCAGAACCTGTCCTCTATGAGCGACACGATTCAATGAGAATGGGGACCCTTGAGCAACCACGTTTCTATCTTCTATCTACTGATAGCGTCTTGTACAGAGGACACATTTGTTTGATAGGCATCCCTCTACTCATACATGTTTCTAGTTGATTTTGCAATACCCTTCATATGTTTATACCTTGTTCATACCCCTATTTTCTTCTTACATTGCATTGATTATTGTTTATATTTTTATTTATTTGCTTTGTTTTTATTTGTGTTTATGGATTCGTTTGAGTTGTTGTTTTAGTTGTGTTGCTTGCTATGTTATAGTGTTTTTAGGTTGATTTGCTGGGTCTCTAATTTTTTTTTATATAATATAGGTATTCAAGTACGTTTTTTTAATAGTTTATGTTTTTTAATTAGGATTGATTTAATATCATTATTTTTTATTGTGATTTATGAATTAAGATTTCAATGTTTAATATTATGAAAATGTTGTCAATATGAATATACATGTTTGTATTATTGAAATCCAAATCGTTCATGTTTATTTTGATTGATTTAGAGTATTTTGATTTGGAGAAATTTAATGGATGCTTTGATTGTACATAATGAAAGATATACTCTATTGACTTTTTTATAGTCATAAATATCTCTTTTAGATGAAAAAAGCGATGGAAAACAAGAAATTGAATAAAAATATCATAAATCATCCTCTAATTTAGCTCGTAGATAACACCAGAATTAGCAGTTTTCCGGACATCGTCTCCTCTCTGCTCCGGAATACCGGCCACTCGCAGATTCCCCCTCCTTTTGTAAGAGTCCAATTCCACGCATTTGTCACGTAACACACCGTTCTCTTTTTCGAGTGTTTCCACACTGGTCTGTAAAGTGTTTATCTTGCTTCAAACCTCTTCTATATGATTGTTGATGAACTCAAGCGCCTCTGTCACACTGTTTAGCGAACTTGTGTTGTGTCTCGCCGTTGCCTCGAAAGTTTGTATACGATTCAGAGTTTCCAGCTGCTTATTTTCAACTCTCTGCAAAATTTCTATCTAAAAACGAATTGATTGTCGGATTTTCTGATGCCGCTTTTTCACTCATTTTTGTTGTTTTTTTTTTTTGGAAGGCGGTTTAGGAGTTTCAGGTAAGATAATTTTAAATCCTGAGTCATCCGGGGTGTCTCTGACTATAAGGTTCTCGGTCTTCACGGCGTTACTTCCTGAACATCGCGAGCATGCGGCGGGTCACGATGAACCCGCCGGCGATGTTGATGGTCGCGAACAGCGTCGCGATGACCGCGACGATGACCGCATTGTCGAGCTTGCCCGTGCCGGCGAGGAGACCGCCGACGACGATGATGCCGCTGATCGCATTCGTGACGAATGAGTGTCGGCCCGCCGAATGCGTTGGTCTATAAGGTATCCCGGCTCGCTTGCAGACCTTCCCTATTCGCCTGTTCACGGCGGACCTGTCGCTATATCGAAATACGGGCTGATCATCTTCCATGCCCATCGAAGAAATCGCCAGCACCACGTCCGCCGTGAGGTAGCAGAAAACATCCTCGTCCGTCTTGGTTTTGCCAAGGAATACCCGTCTTCCTTCAAGATCTACATCGCTCGGCATGACGCGCAGGGCCTCAGAGACGCGCACTGCCGTTCGGTTCATGAACAGGACGAGCGCCCCGAGATGAGGGAGCGCGTCCTTGCGGCACTGCTCCCGGAACTTTGTCAGCCATTGCTCATCGACCGGCTTGTGCTTCTTCGATTTCCTGACCTCAAACGGCTTCACCTTGATCGGCGAGCACCATCCTCTATCGTGGCCGTGGTTGATGACGGCCTGAGCCGGGACGATAGCTTGCCTGTTGCGTGTTGCATTCGAAGCCGTGGGATATAACGATATTGCCATGTCTCGAATGTCGCCGGGCTTTATTTTGGCTAGAGACCGTCCTTTGAAATGCCTGATGATCCTTGGAAGGAATCGCCCTTCGCCGCCTTGCCTCAGGTAGCTTTCGGCGGCTTCCTCAAAGACCCTGACGGCTTCCTCGCCATAGTTACGACGTTGGAATAGCCTGGCTTCGTAGAGCGCGCATTGCTCGGCTGCGATTGCTGGCTCGCGAGTGCCAAGGCTCTTTCGAATGCGCCGCCCGTCAAAGGTTCCAACGGCATAGGCGATACCTTCTCGCCACTCGACCCTGAGTCCTGGCATTTCAACGCTTCCCGCAAATGTGCTATGTGTTCCGGATAGAACACCTTCCGGTTTCCCCGCTGCTCATAATGCTTGTGTTGGCCGATCACGTCCACAAGGAAGCGGCGCGAGATGCCGAGCAGGACGGCAGCACCATCCATGTCAACCGGCGTGAGATCGGTGGCCCATGAGGGCAGCGGCTTAGCCATCCTCCCCGCCCTCCTTCTGTTTGGTGAGGGCGAGCCTGCCGGCCATAGCAGCATTCTCCCAAGGCTCGGCACGGACAGCAAAGCGCGTTTTGTCCTCGCGATCTTTCGCGGCCCGCTGGTAAGTTCGCCAGAGCTTGCCTTGGTTCTCGGCCATTTCGATCAGCTTTTCGAGAGCCTTGCGCGTCGGCTCCCCGTCGCGATGGCACTGCTCGTAGCCATTGCGATACGTCGCGGCTGCAAATGTCGGGATGCCGTGGCGCTCGCCAAATTCCTGAATGTCGGACGGAACGTCGATCAAGCGCATCACCCCGCCTCCTTCACGTCCAGGGCGGCTCGCAGGTCCGATACGGCCCTAACAGCGTCCTCGTCGTTGTCGCTCCAATCGAACCGGCACACCCGCTCGGCAAGCGCCTCCAGCCTTGCGGCTCTGAAGGCACAAGGTGAAGTGATGAAAGAGACGAAGAGTGCCTGTGCAGCATGGCAGTGTTAACGAAACACAAGTTAAGTAGATTAGAATTTGTGAGAGATGGATCAAGTGGTTGTGTAAGAGAACTCAGCAACATTGTCTGGAGATCCGTGATTCAATATCACTTCCAATAAGTGTCATTGGATTCTGGAAAGTGTCAGGTGATAGATACTGAGACATGGAACTACCAGCTTAGCAGACGTTTAACCACAGCGTCCACGCCTTCAAACAAGGGCGTTGACGCAGTGACACAAGCTCAGCAACAAACATTCAGCAGATGTTCAATGACAGCGTCCACGCCTTCAAGCAAGGGCGTTGACGCAGTGACACTTTAACTGCTACTTCACCTACAGCGTCCACGCCTTCAAACAAGGGCGTTGACGCAGTGAAGTGACACTTTAACTGATACTTGGCAAACAGGAATTATCAGTTTTAAGTTGCTGTTATTTAAAACAAGCACTTGAAAGACTCAGTGATTTATGCAGTGTCATCATCATCAAAACAATAGGAAGCACAACAAGAGTAAAATGAGAGGAGTCGAAAAGGAGGAGAAGAGAGATAGGGGGAGGGAATGAGTGCTTGGCTGAGGAGCGAGTGCTCGGAGAATGAACCAGGACTCGAATGTGAAGGAGAACTCTTTGTTGCTATCTATCTCTCTGCATTTATGTGTGGGATTCCTTCTCTGGCTCTGTGTCTACTCCTTTCCTATCTAGGTCCATCAATGACCTATTTATACTAGTCATAGTGGTGTCGTCTCTTTCCAGATTTGGCAAGGCTATAGTGAGTGGAGTGATGCCCTGCTTAATGATGGGGGTCATCTGTTACCCACTTGCTTGCTCTCTGAGGAAGGATATCGTGGTAGGCTTCACGGTGGCATGGGTGTGATTCGGAGCTCCTCAGTGTAAGCTCTGTAATCGTAGCCTTTATGCTCTCCTGTTGGTGCATCTCACGATGTTTGGGACACACGAGTGCAGGGATCATACTTGTGGGCCAGCTAGTCCTGAGTGGGTCCCATTAGGCTACATCTAGACTGCGGATCAGCTAGAGATCACCACTATGGGTCTTGCAACATCATGCCATGTTGGGCCTGGAGTTACTAGGTCATGTTGGGATTGACGTACTTTCTCCTCCTCACTAGCCCCCCACTCCCAAACAACGAGAATGCTTGGTGCTTGAGAGACATTGGATGAGGTCATGCGAGGGAAATGCTCGATTGAGTTTTTACAAACCTTCTCATACCTTTGACACGGGGAACCGTGTGATGTACGACCTTACTTGGCACTCAAGGCGATTCCCATGTGTGTAGGGTGATGTCACCATTATCATGAAGGCATCCTTTCATACCTGGAGAAGTGGGATTGAGAGGACGTTACGGCAGCTCTTGACTTTACTGTCGAGTGAACTAGCGGTGGTGATTGGGCTCTCGTCTGGTCACTCGATCAGAAGCGTCAAAATAAGAAGAATATGCCATTCTCTAGAGCCTTTAAGGAGGGCAGGAAGTGCTTAAGGTGGCAGCTTTTTTGATGTGAAACGAACCTCGGACCTACACAAGCAAGCACAAGCGCGAACCGATTGGGCCGAAGTCGGCGGCCAATGGCCTGCTGGGCCGTCATGGCCGCAGCAGGCGTCAATGGACGAGAAGGTGACTTGTGGACGACCGCCTGGTCATGAAGGCTAGTTACGGCCTGAGGGGGCTTAGAGGATGAGGAAGGAATGGACTTTCCTTTTAACGCGGCATGGACAGCCTGCCGCTGAGAGTCATCAAGTTGGGACAAAGCAGTGATCAAATCATTCACATTTAAAGATGGGGAAGAATTCCTCGAAGTGTGGGAATGCAAAGCCTGGGAAGGCGGGTCATCCTCTTGGTTCGTGGCGTCGACCACGTGAACTTGAGGGTGGAAGGAATGAGGTGGAGGGGAACTGCCCTCATAGTAAATGGCATCATGATGCGGAACCTCATGTGACTGAGAGAAGATGTTCTCTTCCTCATAATCATAGGAATATTCCTGGTTCGGCATGTTGATAACGGTACCTGAACGGAGTTTCATCTTTAAAAGAGAGAATTCTATATGAACGAGTTAACCTTGCGAAGGAATTCAATTCAACAAATTCAAGCCAATGCAACCCAAGCAAGTTTATGCAAACAAGTTTGAGTAAAACCGCAAGATTTTAACGTTCAAGTTGAGATTAGGGTGGATTGAATTTAAGGAATAATTCTCTCCTTTGCAAAGTGAAACCTAGTTCAACCAAATGTGATTCCCGGGAGAGCTAGGTTTTCTCTCTCTTCACAAACGAACGGGATTTCTAGCTCCAGGTACTTCGAGGGTACAACCAGCCCGGCGTCCGTGAGGGAATCCACGGGTGCGGGGACTTACGGAGGTCTTAGGAAGGGGATTTCCAGTCCAAAGAGACGGAATGCTCAATGGAGGGTAAGCCCGATCCCAAGAGGGGTGTGTGGAGTCCTAATGATGAGAGAGGAGGTCTCTCGGCCAAAACCAGCAATGTAATCTCAGAATATAATATCACAAGTCACAGCAAATTAATATGATCACCAATAATGAGCACAATCAAATGATGCAGGAAACGGGCTCTGTGAAAACACAGAGAAAACGCGCCCTGGAATTGGACGCTATCAGAAGAAAAAGCGACGGTGTGGTCGCTGGAAAAACTCTGCGAGGGTTCACAGAGAGAGAAAAGACACGCCTTGGAGTGAGGCGTGACTAGGAAAGGGACGCCCTTCCACAAGGGCGTCAAATAGTCAGCAAAGTGTCGAGAGCAAGATGCTGATAAACCAAAGACGCCCTTCCAGAAGGCGTTAATTACCAACAGAATATAGATATAAACTAAAGACGCCTCCGATGAAGGCGTGCATCAAAGAAAAGACGCCCTGAACAGGGGCGCTAAAAATTATAAAGCGCCTTCGTGGAAGGCGTTAATTCAAAAGGACTCAGGAAACACAGGCAGCTGGCTGATCCGAGTGTGCAGAGCACAGAGGAGGGTGCCAGAGGGGCACAAATGGGAGGGGTACCGTGGGTACCGAAGGAAAGGACACACGTGGGTGCCAAAGGGGAAAGGGCACACGTGGGTGCCGATGGAGGTGGTAATCAACACAAAGAAAACAATGGAGGTCCCACCGTGATCGCCAATTTGTAGATGGTGATAAATCTACTTAGGAATAAAAGAAATAATAATATTATGGAGAGAAATCAAAGCAATGCACGAGGTAATCCGGCCCATCCGGGTTCTTCCATGGGTCGGCCCATTAATTCCTCTCCACGGCCTGCTTATACGGCCCCTCCTTCAATGCCCTGCCAACCCTCAGTTGCTCACATTACTCCCCTCCAACAAAGCCTTTTTGATCGTCTTGCTTCAATGGAGGAACAATTGAAAGAGGTTACACGGCCCTCTCCTCCTATCCCAATTAATCCCCTTCATGCTGCATTGAACGATATCTCAAAGATGGAGAAAGATTGGCAAGATAGGGTGGACAAATATGGCACCGACGGCATCAACAATTCAAGCTTTCAAGAACCGGCAATTGAAGAACTCGAGTCGGTCTATGATGATGATGAAGAGCCGCAGGCGCCCCTTCCGAGTTTCCTTCGTTTCCCTCTCCCTCCATTCCCATTTGATGAACCTTCCTCTCCATTTGAAGAACCTCCATCTCCATTTCATGAACCTCCTGCTCAGGATGAAACCACTAGCCCCAATCCAATCCTTGTTCCCGAGACCTCTTGGTGCTACGACGATGGGTCGATACTCCAGTCACCCACGCCGTCGCATCTTGAGTCTCCTCCCACTCCTAACACCGCACGCCCCATCCGGCACTTCATTCACAATGAACTTCCGACTACGCCTCCGCTCATTAAACCATTAGCTTCCATGCCATCGGCCTCCGCCGAGCCCGTCACTAAACCTCTCCCAACTATCCCACCATTATTACCACTTCCCCAGCCTTCCATTACCCAAAAACCCACTTTTCCTATGCCTCCACTTAACCCTTCGCCTATACTCGTGGTTAATCCTGAGCAGGATCCGCCCCTTTTTGCACTCGAGCCAACCCCTGCCGCTTTCAAGCAAAGGGAGAAGCTCGACGTGTTTTTACCTCCGCTTCCACTTGTCTTTTTCACTACGCCTCCACCACCTATGGAGCCTTCCGCCTACGCTTCACCTCTCCCTACTACTCGGAAGGGGAGCATTGCTATAAGCGCTTGTGCCGAGGACGTTCAAGAGCCGGGCAAGGAAGATTTGGCCGAAACCATGATGTCTAAAGAGTTTATTTGCCGGATGCCAATCCGGGTTATTGTACCAAGCATGGTTAAAGAAGTCAAGTCGCCTTCATTGATGCCATTCAAGGGCCGGGCAGGGCACCCCTTGTGCCAACTTTCAAATCTGAATTCCATATTTCCATGCAAGGGGCGAATGCCCATTTTGTTCAAAACTCCGCATGTGCCACCATCAATGGGCAACACAAGGCTTCCCGTTTCAACTTTTCAATCCCCTCGCATTATAAATCCTTGCTTTCCAAGGGGATTGTTATTCATTAAAGCTTCCTTCATTGGGCCATTTGATCATGATTTTCCACTACCGTGGAGGGACAATTGTCCTAGTGCTGAAGGGCCTTCCACTCTTTTATCCACTTTTCATTCAACTCCGTCCATCTTCTTGTCCATCACATTTTCTTCATGGGCCATTCCAAGGGGAAAGAGGAGGATCTCATCCTCTCACCCTCCGTCTTCTTTCATCTATTCATTTCATTCATTGCATTACATGCATCGCATCCGCATGCATCTGCATCTCCTGCTTCCCGGGTTTCCAAACCCGTA
Source organism: Amorphophallus titanum (assembly GCA_024336825.1). Taxonomy (NCBI): domain Eukaryota; kingdom Viridiplantae; phylum Streptophyta; class Magnoliopsida; order Alismatales; family Araceae; genus Amorphophallus; species Amorphophallus titanum. The sequence goes on from JANBPO010003090.1 coordinate 15,983,289, forward strand.
TCTACCCCGCCTTCCGGTACCTCCGGATCTTCTTGCCTTCATCTTCTCGGTGCTAATTAAGTGTTTAGCGTACCGAGATAGTCGGGAAAATTGTGCCTCATAATCCGCCACCGTAAGCGACCTTTGTTTGAGGGCGGCGAACTCGGAGGCTTTCCTCTCCTGGACTCTATCTGAAAAAAAAATAAATAAAATAAGAAAAATGAAAAATCAGATTTTATAACTCACGCACCCCTCTCCCTCTCCTCTCGCACGACGCTCTCTCTCTCCCTCTCTTTCACTCTCTCATGCGCTCTCTCTCCCCATCTCCTATTCTTCTCGGTTTTTGGCTGAGACAACGTCAGATCGGAGCGTGGGAGGCGCCATTGGAACGGGCTCGGCAAGTAGGTCGAGATAGTACCCTCCATTCCGTAGTTCGGGGAGTGTGGAGATGAGACGGGACGAGAAGGACCGCGGTGTCCCGTCACCCGATCTGCACTGTCTGGCAGGTTTCATCGCGATCGAGGTAGGGGAATGTGATCCTCGTCTTGCCAGGAGTATTTTGACGCCTCGTGCGTCGCGAATGGCAAACATTTACCTCATTTTCCGTGCAAATCTCTTTTTAGTTAAATTTAGGCCTAATTTGGGATTTTTCTTCCCTTCTCCTGATTTTGATCAAAACGGCCGCTGATCGAGATGCAGGAGGTACCGTTGGAAAGGTCTCGTCACGAGGATCGCATGGACGTCCTTCTTCCCTCGATCCGCGGAGCGTGGTGGCGCGTGATGTCGGGAGGTCACCGTTACCCACGTCGTCCGTTCGGTGTCGAATCGGCTTCCTCGTCGCGTCAGAGGTAGGGGGATGGACTCCTTACTTCACTGGGATCATTTTCACACCACTTGCACATGCATGCACGGCCGATTCGCCTAGATTCGTTCATTTTTAGGTTTCACCCTAAAATGTGTAAAAATGTTATCTTAATTATTTAAATACATTTTTATTGCTTGATTGAGCTTCTATGGGCGTGCATGTATGCGGGCTGGGTGGGAGATAGCTTGCTTTTGAGTTTCGTAGCCCATTCCCGTCGACTTGATCGACCGGGACGCGACGCGGTTGGAAATTCAACCCGTTCGCCGTCCAGCTCACATGGCGGTCGGACCAGAGACCGCCATGAGCATAACGCACCACCGAGGGGGCGTTATGTGAGCATAGCGGACCTCTTAAGATCCGTTATGCCATTGAAACCCTCAGATTAGCCGTGAGCATAACACGCTACTGCGCATCCGTTATGCTCTGAGTTTCCTGTGGATTTTAGGCGTTCGGGTGGCTTTAACGCACCCCTGGTAGACCGCTATACCCCTTTGACCGATTGGTTTGACCATTGACTATTGACTAGTAAGGCGGTCAACACGGCGGCCTTAGGTAGACCCGTCATGCATTGCATAACGCTCCTAACCCGATGCGTTATACACTGCATTGTACTGGGGTTTTCTGTAAATTCATGGTGTTCTGGTGACTTTAACGGACCCGAGCCCATGCGTTGTGGTTACATGGCGCACCCTTCCCAGTGCGTTATGTCCCCTGGTTTCCAGTTTTAGCCCGTGCGAGTATAACGGCATGTTCAGGCGCGTTATACTCAGCATAACGCGCTGTGCCCAGTGCGTTATGTTCCGTGTTTCTGGTTCGGGAGCGGGGCGCTCGGGGGCGCGGTGGATGCGGAACGCGGGGCGGAAGGGTTCCGGCCGGCGCGTGCGGTTGGCGATGCGGGTGGTGTTCATGGCGGTTGTTTTTGTTTTTAACCGCCCCCTGCGGGTGTTCCGGACCGGGCCAAAAAAAGCCCCCTCCGGTTTGCACCGGAGGGGGCGAAAGTGGTTACACGTTCAAGCCCCTCTCGGCGCGTCCTTGGCGGACACGACGGAAATGACGACCACAGAGGCGTGGACGGCAAGGGACTTGGAGAGCGTCGTGTGGGCGAAGGTCATCGAAACAGTGAAGTGTCGAACGAAAGCGAAAAGCGGAGGCGGGTCAAGCGCGGAGCGCTGCGCGTGCAGGACGTTCGGGCGCGGAGGACAGGCGAGACGCGTGCCGAAGGCACCGACTTTTCAGGCGGGCGGGACGGAGCCGAAGCGGGCGCCGAAGGAGGCGTAGGCGCGTTCGTCGGCGAGCATCGCGTCGATGGCGGCGGCGAGGGGTTCGGCGCGGGCGAGGCCGGAGAAGACGGCTTTGTCGCCGATGGCGTTTTCGAGGATGAAGGCGGGGCGCTGGGCGATTTGGTGCGCGTGAAACTCGGCGGTGCCGGCGGCGACGCGGGCCGCGGCGGCGGGCGACTCGGCGGCGGCGCGGAGTTGCGAGGCATCGAGTTTGGCGGCCTCGGCGGCGATGGAGACGGCGAGCGCGAGGTCGCCGATTTTCTGGCCTTCACGGAGGGCGGCGCGGGCGAGGGCGAGGCGCACGCGGTCATCCTCGGGGTGCGGGAGAAATTCGCGCGCGGCCTCGGCGACGAGGGCCGGGGCGGGGTAGGAGCCTTTGCGCTCGGGCTCGAGCCAGCGGGGATTGAGCGGGTCGTGCGTGGCCATGACGGCGGCGCTGCGGCGGTAGAACCACTCGACTTGCGCGACGGAGGCGGCGAAGTCGCCGGGGCTCATGGCGGCGGTTTTCCAGTGGAACTCGACGTGGCCGGAGTAGCGGCTTTTGAGCCGGCTCCAAGCGGGCTCGGCGCGGTGGCACCAGTGGGAGAGGAGGTCGAGGTAGTAGGTGATTTTCATGGGGACTGCGGACGGGGGATGCGGACTACCGACCACGGACTATGGAGCGGGGACCACGGAGGAGGAAGGCATCGACTTTGAATCTGGAACTCAGGAAATCAGGAACGGAGCGGAGAGGCCGGGGCTTTTCGCGGAAGCGCGGAAGGAGGAGGAGTTGCCCACGGAACACATGGAAGAATCAGAGTTCCGAATTCCGTGTCTTCCGTGTGTTCCGTGGGCCAAAAGATCGGGCGGGCGGGGGAGTTATTTTTTGAAGAGGCTTTTGATGCCGTTAGAGACGGCGCCGGTCACGCCGTCGCTCACGGCGCCGCCGAGCTGGCTGGCGGAGTGGGCGACGGTGTCGCCGATCTGGCCGAGGATGTTGGTCATGACCTTATAAACGAGTTCGTTGGCGGTGATGCCGCCTTCTTTGGTGCCGAGGTCCACGAGGGTGAGGGTGGGCATGGGCAGCGTGATGACGGCGGAACCGACACCGACGGAGATTTTCGCGTTTTGGAGGACGAAGTGCTTGATCTCGAATTTGCGGGGGGCGGAGGTTTTTTCAGGGGTACAGTTACGAAGAGTAACATTGAGAGAGGCTTCTTTTGGGACCTTTATGGATAAGCGCAAAGGAGGGGACCCGAATATGAATGAAAGGGAAGCTGACTCTTTGCTTGGAGTTCTAGGAATAGGGGGAAAGGCCACTTCGACTGTGGGGATTTTTAGCAAGACCAAGGGGCATTCTTGATCAACCACAATGCTTTTGGGGAATGTTGGCTCTTGAAGTGAAGGTTGCAGAGGTGTTATCAGCATGAGAGGTCCTTGGTTAGTCTTCAGGTGAGACATTGGTGAGTGAGACAGGGGTGTGATCAGTGTCCAAGGCTGGGATCCCTGTGAGAAGGTGTTGACATCGTACCAAGGCTCCTCGACCTCTAGCGCGAAGCACCCATGCCATTTGGGAGATCCTTCTATGCCCCACATCTGGGCTCTCTTGACAACGTGTGGTTCCAAGCCTATAATGGTATTGACCCTCTCATGTTATTTTGAGCTTGATAGATCTTTGCTGGGTTGATGAGTGGGTAACAAATTTTAGAGGATGCCTAGATCCCTATTGGGCTTCTTGAGATTAGCAATGACGAGCTTAACGTTGGCCCAATTAATCCTACCCTTATCGTTCATGTCGTACACCCAATCCTGAAATTGAAAGCAGTTATAGATGTCACGTCCTGGAGTGCGATGGTACGGGAAGTACTTGGAAGTGTTGGTGTTGGGGTGAACCCAGTCCTTCTGAGGAGGGAGCTGGATAGCCTGAGAAGACAGGAGGGTGATGAAGATATCACCTAATGATTTAGACAATGGAGGGTATGAGGCTCGTCTGGGACCAGCCCGTGCATAGCTCTGCAGTGGAGGAACGTTGGAATATGACTTTGGACCTCATAAGTCTGCTGGACCATCTCCGCATAAGTACGGATATTCTGGGTCCTGAGTTGCTGAATAAAATCAGGTCGTAACCCGTCCATAAACCGATTAGCTTTTAATAAATTGGCACTGATGAGATGAGGTGCATATGGTGCTAGCCTGGAGAATTGAAGTTCATACTTCGTGACTGTCATCATTCCTTGACGAAGAGAGGTGAACTCCATAGTCTTTCTTTCTTTAACATGTTCCGAAAAATACTTGGCATGGAATAGAGTGAGAATACCGTCCCATATATGAGGTGCATCAACGGGAGGCGCCGGAACCGATTTTCACCATGTGTGTGCATCTTTGTGAAGTTGAAAGGTTGCAAGGCATACTTTTTCTTGATCTGTACACTGAATAACATCGAAGATGCGATTCATTTCATCTATCCAGTTTTCTGCTTCATCTGGATTAGAAGAACCATAGAAACGCGGAGGGTTTAAGCTCCGAAAATTACGATGCAAGTCACCAGCCCTCGCCCCTGCACCTGCCTGGGCCATAGTCTGTAATGCCTGAGTAAGGCCAGCAACCGTTTGTTGCATGCCATCCCAATCTACGCGATGAGCCATTGTAACAATGAGGTACCTGAGAGAAATAACAATTGTTAATTCTCATGGAATTAGAAAGAGATTAATCTTAGAACTATTAACTATCTTATCCCGGGCTCTACCCAATTCTCACATGGGTGAGGAAATTTCTTCCTTAGTTCATAGGTAGGGGTCCTTAAACCTTGGACTTAGAATGATGCAAATTGATACCATATTTACCACACATGTCGTGGAGTTCCTGGGATGTGAACTGCGGCCCATTGTCGGTGACAATGTCACGAGGAACATCGAACCTTGCGAGAATGTTGCGTTTGATGAAATTCACCACCGTTGATGCCTTGACTTCTATGAATGCCTCAACTTCTGCCCATTTTGTGAAGTATTCCGTAGCGGTGAGGATGAAGGACTTTCTTCGGATTTCTCCGGTTCTATCCTCCAAGGGACCAACTACGTCAAATGCCCACATGGCGAAAGGCCAAGGAGCTATGAGAGGGTGGAGTGAGGACGAGGGAGCGTGAACCTTGTCCGCATGAAGTTGACACTTGACGCAATGATGAACATAGTTGGCATAATCCTTGATCATGGTAGGCCAATAGTATTGCCAAAGGAGCTTCTGAGCAAGCATGCGACCATTTACATGGCCACCGCATTCACTGGAGTGAGCGGCTTCGACAACTGCTCGAGATTCGGTCTCATCGAGACAGCGGAGGTAGACCCCACTGAGGGATTTATGATACAAGAGACCACCTATAATAGCAAAATGCTCTGCGACTCGACAAATGGCACGCCGATCGGAAGCGATAGCATAATCGGGGAAGGAACGATCCCTGAGATAATTCTCTATATCGAAGAACTAGGGATTACCGTCCTCGAGGTCAATTTTAGGCTCATGAGAGATAGATTGGACTTGCTGAGAAGGCTCAGAGAACTAGGGATCTGAATGTGAAGGGGTGTGCATGCTATGCACCATGATAGTGGTTGACGGCTTTTTGCGAGGAATTGGAAGAGAAGATGCCAAAGACGCCAAGGCGTCGGCCAGAAGGTTCTGAGCCCTGGGGGTGTGTACAAGGGTGATCTTTCAAAACCGCCGGACCACCCTGTCGACCAGGTCTTGGTAGGGTTTCAATTTCGGGTCTCGAGTTTGATACTTGCGGAGGGATTGTCGGAGAATGAGCTGGGAATCTCCAATGATTCAGAGCTCCTTAACTCCGAGTACCAACGCCATCCTTAAGCCCGTGAGGAGTGCCTCATATTCTACCACATTATTTGTAGAAGGGAAGCTTAACTAACAAGCACGGGGAATAATAACACCTTTCGGAGATTGGAGAACTGCTTCGACTCCGCAACCTTTGGAATTAAATGCAGCATCAAAATAGAGAATCCACGAAGGTTCACCATCTAAGATAGCTCCTAACTCTTTGTCTGGGAAACTCTCGTCGACAGGGAAAAATATCGGGAGTGGATGATGGGCAAGTTGCTCGGCGATGGCATGCCCCTTGACCACCTTTTCACTGACGTAAGTGATATCAAATTGGTGGAAAAAACTTTGCCATCTCACCAAATGGTCAGTTAATGCAGGCTTTTCTAACAAATATTTGATTGGGTCCATTCGCGCCAACAGCTTTACTTCATGTGCGAGGAAATAATGCTTTAGCTTTTGGGCGACCCAGACGATGGCCGTGCAAGTCCTTTCCATGGGAGTGTACCTCTGCTCAGCATCATTGAACAGCTTTGACAAGTAGTAGATGTCACGTTCCCTTTTGGCATCGTCATATTGGGCCAACACTGCTCCAACAGACTCCTTCGTGGTAGAAACATAGAGCAGTAGAGGCCGACCCGGGACCGGGGGTGCTAGAACGGGAGGATTTAGAAGGTAACTCTTCAGGTCTTCAAAGACCTTTTGACACTTATCATTCCATTCATACTTAGCCTCTCCTTTCAACATGTCATAGAAGGGCTTGCATCGTTGAGAGTGATGAGATATGAATCTCCAAATAAATTGCAAACGCCCGAATAGACCTTGGACTTCCTTGATGTTCTTGGGAGGAGGCATCTCGACGATGGCCTTGACTTTGTTAGGGTCAATCTCAATTCCTCTCTTGCTGACTATGAACCCTAAAAGTTTGCCTGAAGAAACCCCAAACACACACTTCATGGGGTTCATTTTAAGTTGGTGCTCCCGAGATCGTTGGAGAACTACGCGGAGGACCTCTGCATGGCCACTCCTAGTCTTGGATTTAACCAGAATGTCATCCACGTATACCTCCATATGAACATGCATCATATTGTGGAATATGGCCATCATCGCCCTTTGATATGTTGCTCCCACATTCTTAAGTCCGAAGGGCATGACGACGTAGCAATAGGTCCCCCACTGAGTGGTGAATGATGTCTTCTTCTGGTCTTCTTCCACTAGGAGGATCTAGTTATACCCCAAAAAATCATCCATAAAGGACAGCATCTCATAGCCGGTGTTGTTGTCTACTAGGACATCTATGTGTGGAAGAGAAAAATGGTTCTTTGGGCAAGCATGATTAAGGTCACGAAAATCTATACAGATATGGACCCTACCGTCCTTCTTCATAACAGGGATGATGTTAGCTACCCATTGCCGGTACAAGACTACCCTGATGAACTTGGCCTTATGGAGCTTGTCGACTTCCTCTTTGACCTTGAGTGTGAGCTTCGAGTGAAGTTGCCTTAATTCCTATTTGACCGCTCATACATCGGGCTTTAGAACCAAGTGGTGTTCTACCAATGATGGATCTAAACTTGGCATGTCCTCGTAGGACCAAGCGAAGGCATCAGGGTATTCTTTAATAACTGCCACAAGGGAAGCTTCTTCTTCACTCTTTAAATTGGCACTTATCAAGATAATTTTTGTGTTATCCTTGGTGTTGGGATCAATTTTCTTGGTAGATTCATCGACGGATACATTGGGTTCATCAAATCTTCTTGTTCCATTGACGAAAGAGGCTATGGGATCTGTGCATTCCTCTAATGGCTCATTTTCTTCTCTGTCATCACCTTCTTCCTGTAACACATAGACTCACAAGCTGTCATCTGACGAAGATCCTTCTAGTTCGACTACCCCTAGGGGAATGGGAGCTGATGTGTAATCGGGGACCTGACATAGCTGCGCACACTTCTCGGCCAGCTGGTTGAGGTAACGTGTGGGAACCTGACAGACCCTAGATTGCTTGGAAGGAAAGGATGCTATATACAGACCCTAACTCGAACTAGACTCTACCCTATTATGTACAAGAGGGGTTTGTAAAGGGAGGTTCAGGGTGAAAAGTGTCAGCCCTTGGCCGAGAGATCCATGCTCCAAGGAGGAGATTTTTTCAACAGTGAGCTCGCAAGCCCACATATGAGAATTGACACATTTTTTGGTGGTCGTAGGTGAATGCAGACAACGTGGGTCGGTTGCCCCACGACCGAATAAGTGAGGAGTGGATGAAATGGCGGATGAAATTGAAAGGGAATGAAATAGATAGGAGCTGGCCTGTCGAGAGCAAGAAATGTGCCTATAGGATAGGCATCATCAGGAGGTTCATCTAAGTGAAACAAGGAAAGGAGCCCGAAGTCTTCCTCGAGCGGGGGATCAGGAGGAACTTCTTCTTGGGGAATCTCAAGACTTTCTCTCGGCTCGTGCCGAGTTCCTGGCTGCATAGGACCTTTAACAAAGTGATCATAAACTAGATGCATTTTCAACTGAGTAACCTAGACCTGTGCGGCCTTTGGAGGTCTTGAGTCTCATCCTGCGAGTGGGACCTTGTCATGCTGGCCCAGACCTCTACCCATAGTGAAGCCCATCCTCGCCATGATTTCCCATCCTTTGTCAAACGGGATATTGGAGTGAGTGATTGGCTGAGGAAGAGTAAGAAAACTTGATGGACATAGGGCGGAGGGCCCTACAGCACTTGCTATAGAGAGAATCGGCTTCTTGCCCTTGTCTGGAATGGTCATGAAGGGGATCTATTCAGAGGTTATGGCATTGAGGGTTTCCACTAGCGGGATGCTCTTGATTTTGATCACCCTACCATTGTAAGGAAATTTGAAACATTGATGGGCCGTTGACGGGATTCCTAGTGTTTGTTCAATCCACGGCCATCCTAAGATGGCCTTGTACGTGGGCTCAACATCAAGGATGAAGAAGTCCGAAGACATGACCACGGGACCTAAACCGAACTGCAAGGTCACTTTGCCTTTTGCGCACCACCTTGAATTGTCATATGTTGAGATCGTGGTCCATATCTGGGACTGGTACTGGGACTGGGGTGGCTGGGCTATAGAGGCGTTGAAGCCACGGTGCTGGAACTGGGACTGGTAGGCTAGCCTATAGAGGCGTTGAAGCAACGGTGTTGGAACTGGGATTGGTATTGGGACTGGGGTGGCTGGCCTGTAGAGGCATTGAAGCCACGGTGTTGGAATTGGGACTGGTACTGGGACTGGGGTGGCTGGCCTGTAGAGGCGTTGAAGCCACGATGCTAGAACTGGGATTACTGGGACTCGTACTGGGACTGGGGTGGCTGGCTTGTAGAGGCATTGAAGCCACGGTGCTGGAACTGGGACTGGGGTGGCTGGCCTGTAGAGGCGTTGAAGCCACAGTGCTGGAGCTGGGACTGGTATTGGGACTGGGGTGGCTGGCCTATAGAGGCGTTAAAGCCACAGTGTTGAGACTGGGAGCTGGTACTGGAACTGGCGTGGCTAGCCTGTAAAGACGTTGAAGCCATGGTGTTGAGACTGGGAGCTGGTAGTGGAACTAGCGTGGGTGGCCTGTAAAGGCATTGAAGCCACGGTGTTAGGACTAGTCAGCCAACTGTTGAGGTGTGTAGTCAAATGTTGGAGCTAGAATTGGCAATGGCCGACCCTCGGGGGTATGGTGGCCACTATTGTTATGAAGTGGTGCTGAGGTCACCGTCAGCGAGATGTCGTGGTTGATGACTTTCATCAGTGAGGAGTAGAGAGGGAGAGAGTTTTTTTTTTTATTTTCTCCTTACCAGCTCTATCGCCCTTGCGGGTTTTCGCCAGAGCTGGCCCCCTTTTGATTTTTTTGATGTGCCCTTTTGGGTTTTTACATCGAGGGGTCACCCGATTTTGCCTGAGGCACCCTCGCGGGTTTTCACCTCAACTGGGTTGACGGTAATTTTTGCCCTCAGTAATCCTGTGGAAGGAATTGACTGAGGCCGTCGGGATATCTCCATTTTTAACCCCATTTTTTCCCTTTTTTTTTACCTGGGAACATTGTGGCCATCGTCCGTAGCATGCTACTGTCAGGGGACGTAACATGGAGTTTGTGTTGTTGATAGCTTGCAGTCATCGCAGCCATGGCCGTGGCTTTGACTGGTTGCTGGATAGCATGGAGTTTGACTGGTGATCTGGGAAGTGGTGAGCCTTAGTGGCGTGTTGCTAGAATCATGACTGGGATATCAGAACTGGTATGCCTTTGGGGCATATTGCTAGAGTTATGACTAGGTCTATAGTGACTCGACCATGATAGGCTGGTGACTGAGAATCATGGGTTGATAGATTCTCATGATAGATGGACCCGAGGTTGTTGTGGTGTAGAGGCCAACCGAGGTGGTGTGTAGGCTGGGATTTGCTGGAATGAATGACTGGAACGGTGCATGAGTTGCTGGTGTTTATGGGCCGACCTTAGTTGTGTGAGGCCAGAGAAGGTGTGAGCCAACCGGAGATGTGTACGAGTAACTGGGAAGTGTAAGATTGACGAGCTGGAGAGGTGTGTTAATCAGGGATTAGTATAGGCCGACCAAAGAGAAGTGATGTGACACAACCTAGGACCTACGAGCAAGCACGATGCGCAACTCAAACGGGCCGTATTTGGCGGCCGACTCACCCGACGCTCACCCCGAACCCGTGGGTGGATTTCATTAGCCGCCGTTAGACCCAATATGAGGCTGCATGATATTTTTCTGTAAAGAGAGAGAGAGAGAGAGAGAGAGAGAGATTTCAGTAGCCGCCATTAGACCCAATATGAGGCTGCATGATATTTTTCTTTGTTAACTATTCTTATTGTCAAATTAAATCTTGTTTGTGTTGAGTTAGCATTAATGCTCTTTAAACAAGAAATGTGCCCTCTTCTCTAAATAACGATTCTTATTATAAATAAACTATTTTCCAACTGAAATTTCCATCTCTAAATAACGACAAATTCCCAACAAAAATATAGCCTGACGGAACGTTTTTGTTGTGAATATGTTAAAAATCTATCACTAATCTCTTTTGATATGGATTAGCGATGATTTTGTGATAGTGCATTTTCTTGTAGTGTTCTTTCCACCTACGTGCCATGACCATGGCACCCTTTGTGATCTTCCAAACATCACCAACAAAAGTAGTCTGCATCTTGACATCTACAAGCTCACCAACAGAGATCAAATTTCTCTTCAACTTCAGTACTACCGTTCTATAATTGTAGTGTCAATTCATTTGAGAGATTGATTCTAACATCACCATTTCCAATGATGTTGCATAGTTTATCATCTCCCAAACACACATTCCAAGGTCAACTTTCACATAATTCCAAAAGACTTTATGAGAAGTGGCATGAAAGGATGTACTTGAATCAATCACCCATGATCCACTGGAACCACCCAAGGAAAGAATCAAGGTATTGAAATCATCAATGTTGGTGTCATATGCTAAATTCTTCTCTTTGCCTTTGTCATCACCATCCTTCTTCTGTTTGTAGTCCCTTTTAAGATGTCCATTCTCACCACACTGCCAACAACCGCCATCCTATGAAATGGATCTGTTCTATCTTGATTTGGACTTGTCATTCATTTTCTTCTCTCTCTTCATTGATCTTCCTCCCTTCTCAACACTTAGGGCACTTCCTGATGACTTAGACGACCCTGATGACTTCCTACGCATCTTTAGCTGAAAATAATACCCATTGCATCATCAAACTTTAAGGTTCTTGTACCATAAAAGCTGCTCACGGCCATGACGAGATAGTCCCAGGTCTCTAGTAGGCTGGACAACAAGACCAGCACCCTGACCTTGTCGTTGAAGTTGATTCCAACGGATTCCAACTAGTTCGTTAGCGTGTTGAATTCATTGAGATGTGCAGCCATACTTCCTTCATTTGCCATCTTCATGTTGAACAACATCTTTATCAAAAAAATCTTCTTTGATGTTGAAGGTTTCTCGTACATCTTCGATAGGGCCACCATCAGTTCTTGGGTCACCTTCTGTTTGGAGAAATTGAATGCCACTATTGAGGCCAGAGATAATCGGATCACCCCTAGGGATTTTCTATCTAGGACCTCCCACTCGTCATTGTAGATAGTAAACGTAATCTATCCCGCCCTCTAACAAGCTATGTATGTATATGTAAGTGTGATCATGAAAATAACATGATAGCATGAACAAGGAAAGAGCGATAAAGAACTGAGAGAACCGTGATCGCCATCTAAGGATTAGCAGTAAGAAATAGATGCTATAATGGATAAAAGATTACTGCGTACCTTGGAAAAATTAGGAGGAAGACCAAGACTGCCCGTTGCCCCCAGGTGCCTCTGGTAGAACCTCGGTCTGCCCCGACGTCGAGGGCAGGGCATTCCTTTCACTGAGTTGTCTCTTTAATAATTCGATCTCCCGCTGGTATTGCTGAATCATGCCCAGCATGGCGGGGTCGGTCACGGAGAGGGTGGGCATAGCGCCCATCTCTTCAGCCGGGACATCCTCGGATGATGTAGAGGGTCCGCTACTCGTGCCCCCGGTGGTGACAACGTTGGCTGTCAAGGCTGCGGGGAGATCTTCGGGGGAAGTCACCTCGACACCTGCCTCCGCCACTTTGCTTGCCACCTTTCTTCTTCTGGTGAGGGGACCGGGCCTGGCAGCGAGCTTGGCCACTTCTTCAGGGTCGGTAGGTAAGGCCCCATATCAACTAGAGAATCCTTCCATATTGCACGTGAAGACTCTCCAGCCTCCGCCTCTTCTTGCCGCTTTTCTTGATGACTTGCTCGGGAAGACCAGTCTGTCGAAGACCGACCGTCGAGGCGGTGCCTCCTCCCGCACAAGGAACTGACGTCGCTCTTCGGATTGATTTCTCGACTCCGCGCTAGGTACGGGCCGAGTCTCTTCCTCTTCTTGGAAAGCGGAGGCCACTGCCCCCAGCAGCCTCTGGCGGCCTGAGGGAGTGCTACCTGGGCCCCGGAGGTAGTTCCTCATGGCCTGCTCAATCCCCTCCCACTCCTGGTCGGGGAGAGTGGCCGATAGTTGAATGTCGGGGGCGACCCCATGGTGGGTGTAGTCTGCATACGCCGGGCGGGCAGCATGGTGACGGTGCCTGTGACGTCGGCGATGGGTGTTTTCGGGCAGTTCTGGTATAGCGACTGCCGGTTGGTGGGTCGTGGCCGTCATCTCGACCCTTTCGTCTCTTCACCCCCTTGCACAGCGGGAGCGGCTGGGCCCTGCCTGCACAGGTGTCGTGAGTCGGGCCTCCTTAGGAACCCAAGCTTGCTTCGGTTTCACCGGCCTGCGAGTCGGCATGTCTCTTGGTGCGGCGGCCGGAATGACGGGCGCCTTCCCTTCTTTTATCTTCTCCAGCCCTTGGAAAGAGTTGCGGACTGGGATGGTTGGTATTATCTGGTCCGGGATAGTCTCGGACCTTCATCCATTAAGATGGACTCCGATGCCTCCAACAACGACGGACTTGCCGGAGCTGGAGAGTCGGCCCCTTGGCGTGGCGGTAGCACGGCTTCTCCGGCACCTCCTCTGGTGGGATGCCGATCCATGCTAGGGTGAGCCAGCAGTTGGGTGCACGTGGTGCACCTGGCAGCCCAGCGTCTCAGATGGGGCGTTGTTGTTGTTTCTGGCCATAGCTCGACCGGTGGCAGCTTCGGTGATCCCCAAGATAGGGGCGTCGGCCTTGGGCTTGTCGGACGCTTCCACGTCCAAGATGTTGACGAAGGCCACCCCCAAAAAGTTGGGGAAGCTGACAACGGGAGGGAAGTTCTCGAAGCAAAGGGGAATGGCAAGATAGCCGCCCCTGATGTGGCTCCCGACGACCAGGGGGCCAAAGGAAACTGTCATTTCTTGCAGTCGAACGTGCTTCACCTACATTTGCAAAGATGAAACAATCAGTATTACAAGAAGGGGGCCGCGAAGCCCCTAATTTGACAATCATTCATTACATGTCCTACCCTCCCACAATAATGACAATGAATATGAACACTCAGATTTTTCTTCACAAGTTTAGCATGAAACTTATGTGGGTGAGCATGAATTAAATGGTGATTGCCATTAAAAGTAGCCTTTCTTTTAGCAAGCCAGCATTCAGACACATAATGCCCAAGCTTACCACATTCAAGACATGTAGTTAAATTTTTGTTAAGAGCATTTCTCTTATTAGGAAAGTTTCCAGATATAGACGGAGAAGATGAGACGGTGGGGGGCTTGGAGGGCTTGTTTTTTTTTGATGGCCTTAAGGCCTTTCTTTTCTTCCGTCTCTTCCTTTGACCGGGCTTTATACATATTATTTTTCCCCCATTGTTGTGATAATTGTTCGGGGTGTTAGATTGTTGTCTAGTCCGGATGCTCTTACAATATCCACGATTCAATTCTTGTTAATTAACGTCATTTGTTGATTATCAGGACCCATTCGTTACTTCGTTCTCTCCTCATTACATTATGACAAAATTTCGGCAGCATCTCCCCTTGACTCCGAGCATAAGGGAGATACCGGGAACGCGCCCACATGGAGTGACGGAACCCAACAATTGTGGGTGGATGTCCGCAGACGACGCACCATCGACGGACCTCGTAAAGCGTGGTGGGAGAGGATGATAAAGAGGTTTGCAAAGCTGGCCAAGGCTGCTGGGCCCAAGGAGGAGGGAAAGGTAAGTGTACCGGTGAGGAAGCCAAGGGTGTACCGCTGGAGGGTTTGGGGGTGAGCGTACCGGCGAAGGAGGTGTACCGGTGAAAGAGGGGAAAGGCCACGGGGTGCACCGGCCAAGGTCTGTACCGGTGAAGGGTTTGAGGGGTTGTGGGGTGCACCGGCCAAGGAGTGCACCGGTCAAGGGGGATGACAAGGGTGCACCGTCCTAGGGGCTTGGCCAAGGGGGCTACGTGTGTTGAGGTTGTCTGTTACAGGAAGGTCCAGGGACGCTCCAGAAGGAAGTGTGTTGTTGGGAACTGGTTCAAGGGGGCATTAGGGAGACTAAGTGCTGGTTTGTAGGGGATTTGCTAGAGGCATGGGGGAGCATACACCTAGACATCACCAGGAACGAGAAACCGTTGAGCCTAAGCATCGACTAGACGAAGAAGAAGAAAATAGCCCGGGCAGAGAAAAGGGCAGGATCTATTCATGCAGAGCAAACGGGGAAACACAATAATGGGGGAGGAAGGCAAGAACGGGAGGAGGATGGAGAAGGACTTGGGGTTAGACCCTAGGCCACAAGGCCCGGGCTTTCCCCCCTTTTACATTGTAGCTAGCACTCTCCCTCCCTTTCTCTCTCTTACTCTATCTCCCTCGAGGATGATCGTCGCCGGAGGAGGATCCCACGGCCAGCCTCGTCTTCTTCTTCTTCTTCTTCTTCCTCTTCTCTCTGTGTCTGTGTGTTTTTTTTGCTCTGTCTGTCCTCTCTGCCCTTTGGTTCGTTAGTGAAGAGGGGATATATACCCCTACTGGCACAGCCTTCACCGGCACAGCGCTTGTTCGAACGCCTGGTGACGGGGGCGGGAAAAAGGCCCATTAATGGGGATTTGACCTCCCATCATTACGTTGACAAGGGGGCTTCCGTGTTTCTCCCACTCCATGCTATCCACCTTCCTTGATCCCTTCGACCCTTTCGAGTGGAAGCTCAAAGGACATCCCACAATCCCACACATGGAAGTTATCCTTGAGATAGGAATGCATATGTCTTGGCATATTACTCCGCTTGGCATGATTAGTATGTCGGGTCCACTCGTTCATGTCACCTACATGTCAATTAGGATGCATGATTGGACCATATTCGGGTGTAACGGCCCTCCCCCATTCACCATTGGTCTTACGCATGTTAGGAGAACTTATGGATGTCTGGATCCCCCGACATTTGTCACCCCCATGCACGATAGATTCACCTACGGATGTCCCAGCCCTCCTAAGTCCATTAAAGTCTACATGGCATTACATGATAGGTCCCTTTATGGTTGTCCCGGTCCACCTTTGCATACCACACACTTCACACCCTCACGGCATCATGATGCATGGCATGAGCATACACGCAAGCAATTCACAATGAGCGGTGATGGTCACAAGGAGCAGACAAATGCTCATGACCGTCACCTGGGATTCTAAGTAGGCAACCTAGCGATGGTGACATTAGAGTGGCTCTACCTTAGGGGCACCTCCAAATCGAGGGCATGAGGACTTGGACCTTCCATGTACCGAGTGGCTTTGGCAACCCGACTTGCCGGTTGAACTTCCCGACAGGTTTTGCGATACATCCCACTTTCCACGTGGCGGATCTAGCACCCTCTAATGGCACCATGGTGGAACCTAGTGAGCACCTTGAACCTACCCCCACCTTTGTGAGTGACACCCTCAGAGAGCCTCCACATATCAGCCTGAGAGCCCGACGTGTACACATAGAGGTAATACTAGGCATGCAGGGCACCATCGCCAACAAGAGTGTATGCCCGAGCCACCTTGAGTGGCTGAAGAGCCATCCCCTGGATAAGGACGTGAAGTTGAGTTTGGAGGTCATGGCTCGCCCGGAGCCATGATAGAGGACCACTTCCTCGGTGGACCCATACTCGATGGAGTTGAGTTCTTCGCACCCTGGGGGTATGATGGGGGCATCTCTCGCCCTTCACATTTTTCCACAGCTCTGATTGCTCGCCAGCATGGCTCCATTGTGTTTGTCACCTTTTTGTGAGTCAAGTCATATAATTTTCATATTTTATTTGAGTCATATCATTGTAATTTTCCTTTTATTCAAGTCTAGTACCTAGGTTAAGTAGTCATTTACCTAAGTTATGTGTCATTAGGTTGTTTTCAGTTGGTTAATGGGCCCATTTCAGTGGGCTTGGCCCAGGGGCGCCTCCTTCGCCCTTGGTTATTTGTCAATGATCCAAAAGTCAGGGACTTGTTGTAAATTGTGAGATCCTTATAAATAGGATCGCACTCTCTCCATTTGAAGCTAATGAACGAACATCCATTATTTGAGTTCCAGAAATTTTCATTTTATTGGAGAGATTCCAATTGAGTGGAGTGAGAAGCTCCCCGTCCTAACCCCTTCTCTCTCTCTTACCTCTCTCCCTCTCTAAAAGGGGCACACCCCATTCTCTCTCCTCCCCTCCCAAAATTCAAATTCCCCCCTTCCTCTCTCCCCCATTCACTCTTCATCAATATCCCCTCTTCCCCATACACTCATTCACTTCCACTCTAACCCGATGGTGCTTTGTTGCTCATGAAGGTACTTTGTTGCTATCATCAAAACAGAATCATCAAAACAGAATATGATATGTTACTATCATCAAAGCTAGACAACATATGCACAACAAATTTTATAAATATAAGAGTAAGAATTTTTCAGATTCTTCCATTATAAGGGCTCATGAATGAACTGTATTGAACTACATGGTTTAAGTATGATGTATACCCAGTTTGCCAATAAAGTTCAGTACTCATATCTGAAATCAATTTTAATAAAAGTGAACCAAGCCCTCATGTTAACATCTTGATTATCCTTCCTTTGTCTTATAAAATCAATTTCAATGACTTCTTTAGGAATTACAATCATCTGTATTGAGGTGAAATACTATGAAAGAGTTTCAGATAAGGTTCTATATAAAAAACTTTTCAATCAAAATTAGCTACCAATTGTAGGCTGACAAAAATTTTCAAATCTAATTGTCTAGGAGCAATTAAGTTGAGTACACGCCTTGTAACTAGAGGATACACGTTGTTTAGACGCCAGTATCCCTAAGCACTTGGTCTGACTGACTGTCATGCTTCATAGAATCAGAGATAGCATTGACACCTCATGTCATATCTCATCCCATTTCATTGATAGGTGAGGTATATTTCTCAGTGTTCAAGCCATTGCTCTACCTGGATTTTCAAAAAAATTTCGGCAGAGTTAATTATGGCACTTCATGACACAGTCCTCTAGACTTCATGATCAAGGGACAAGGTTTCTCGGTGACCACAATCATTGCTCTGACAACATTTATTCTTAGGTATATTTTAGATCAATCAAATGTTTAAAAGCAATACAGAATTCATATATTTCAACTAAATAAAGCCATGATTTCGACATTTTCAGGTATCAGATGGGTTTACAGGATTCAACATGAAACAATTGGTTAAGGTTTATTAAAAACTGATTCAAATATTTTCCAGACATTTAGAATCAAACTCAATGAGTACATTAAACTTAAACCAATTTGATCTTTTGAAACATTCATAAACCTGTATTATGGAAGATTCCTAGTAAAATTATTTTTCAGATTTATAATCATGGTACTCGGATTGATATCTTCCTAAATTACAGGTAGATCAAGTAAGTTTTAGAAGCAACCAGATTATCAATGGAAACCAGCATAGGAACAATGTTCAGATAAGTGACAGACCTGGCCAAGAGAGCAGCTGACTAGTATAAGAGCAACAATAGATTTCAGATGCAAAGAGGATTGTTAGTTCATATGAATTCCAAATAGATAGAAGAATTGATACCAATGGTTGATATATGGCATAGGAAGAGCAGAGATTGCAAAATGAGTGAAAGTGTGGCTAGACAATGAAGATATCGGTTGACTAAATGAGCAATTCAGGTCTACTGAATTAGATAGTGTGAAAATAGATGAATAGCCAACAGTTTTAGAATCAAGTTACATGCTCCCCTTGAATGAATGCATGAGATATCAAGACGTGTATATGTTAGCATGAGAAGAATGACATATATGAATCATGAGTGTTCGTGAGCTCCCCCTGAATGCATGCACTCAAACATTCTTTTTGGATTTTTCAGAAATTAATTAAATGCAAACAACTCAACGGTGCAAAAGCACTTACCTCCCAGCACTGCCGGAAGGCTGCAACCGCTCACCTGAAAGGAACGAGGGTGAGTCACAGCCAGACTCAGTAGGGGTCACGCAGATCCCTACCTCAAACTAACCAAGCAAGCAGGAAATTAAGGCAGTAATAGCATGCAACTAAAGAAGTAAATAGGTAACTGTAGGCAGAGCAATATAAATAAATCAATGCTCAACCGAAGCAACGCTGAAAACTGAATCTAAATCTACCAGCAAACTAAATCTACCAACAGGAAAAGTCTCAGACAGCCACGTGAACAGGAGACTGGAAACCCCACTAGAAGAGAGAAACCAGATGCGTCCACTGATGACTTAATCTGCGTCTCAGGCGACTTGCCGATCAGAGTGTAACTCGACTGCAAGAAGCGTAGAAAGTAAGTACCAAACTGAGAACTAGTCAGAGTGACACTCGTCAGTGCCAGTCCTGTGCCTCTGACCACGTGTGCACACACTACCCCTAACATAGGGCATGCCTCCAACTAGTTTTTCCCGCCAGTGCAGGACTCTGCAATAACAGTCCAGGGACCCACGGAAACTAGCTTACAAACCGTCAACGGGAACCCCACCACCTCTCCTAGGAGGGCCGACTCAAAGGTCGTGGGCTACGACTAGTGGTTCCATCACGAGGGATGAGAAATAGTTCTGTTGGGATATAAAAATAGCATTTTTCTATGTACTTTTTGAAGTAATGGAAAGATATAACACTTCCGTACATAAGCGGTCAGAAAACAGCCGCTCAGTGGTTGGACGGTTCCCTTCAGGCCGTTCAATGGATGGATGGTCAGGGTCCGACCGCGCAAACCACCAGTACACGGTTGGGTCACGGTCGCTCAATCAAGATAAACGGCTCACCTCAAACCGCGCAAATCATCGATAGAAAAGCATGAAAAACAATGAATTAAAGGACGGTCAGAAACGGGCCATCTCACAAGGTTGGACGGACAGGTACAGGCCGCTCAATGTAAACGGTTGAGTCAAAACCGCTACAAGTTACCACCTTTGACCAGGGAGGCCATGGACGGTCAGACGATAGACCGCTTAATTAAGCCTAAACAGTCCGTCCTCAACAGCATCCAGAGATGAACGGTTCAGAGAGCGCCGTGCTAATGTACCATCCTATGGGACTCCAGGGAATACACGGTCAGAGTATGACCGCAAAGGGCTCAAACAGTCTAGAGCAAGACCGCTCCAAGACTATACACGATTAGGGCTAGGCCGTTTAATTGCTAAACGGTCTCCAACATGACTGCGCAAGCGCAGTCACGGCGGGACAGGGTTAACCGGGGTGAAATCACGCCCGGAGGGCTACAGGAGGGGCAGAAAATTCAGAAAACTAAAGCATAGCAATCACGCAGCCCACCCGCATGCACACCGGCCATCAAACCACCCAAAATAGCCCAAAATAGTTCATTTCACAAAATCAACCCAAAATAGGCTAATATGCAAACATGCTCCAAAACCTAGCCAAATGGGCACGGATGATGGTGCAACTGGTTCCTACATGCTCCTAGCAAAGCAGGGAATCCATCCCCCTACCTGGATCACTACGAAAACATCGTAAAGCGTGCACACAAACCTGGGGTACACTGCGCTCTTTACGCTCCTACTCGTCTCCGCAACTGGGGGCGTAGATCTTACCAGGGACCCAGCTCCCGACGGGAGTCACAAGAAGCTTCTTCCGCCCACCCCCGGCAGAAGGTCACCCTGGGGGACCTCGACGAACTGCGCTAGCAGATCCAGACCCTGATAGAGCTCTGCCAAGAACTCTGAGACCAACGGGCCAACACCCAGCGTATCGTGTCTGAACGATGTGAGGACGAGAGATGCCAGGCTGGGGGGAACCCCTGTTCAGCACGAGAGGCGTCCCACGCCTCGGCGACTAGGACTCGGCGGTCCCACAGCGTGCCGGCGCCAAGGGTGCGTAGCCAACTCCACTCCAATCCTGAGACGGACTGCCGGCTCCAACGTTTTGAAGAAATAGAGGACAAGATCCGGTATTTAGACGACATCCTCTTGGCTGCCAAGAATCACGACCTAATTGACGACGACCCGAATTTCCATGCTCCCTTCTCCAGGAAAATAATGGAAGTTCCTATCTCGCCGAAGCTTCAACTACCATCGTTCACCTCCTACAACGGCACCGCCGACCCGGCCGACCATATGCACAGTTTCGAGCCCCACTTGGTGTTCCACCGGGCCTCAGACACAGTGAAGTGCCTGGCGTTAGTTATGACTCTCCGGGAGAACGTCCGGGCTTGGTTCGAGTCCCTGTCAGCTGCGACCATTACCTCCTTCCAGTAGCTCAAGAAGTTTTTCAAGGAGAATTTTCTTGGCTGCCGAAAGGTGGCCAAGTCTGCGGTGACCCTACTCGCGCTCAAGTAGGGTAAGGAGGAGACAGTGTGGGATTTCGTCTCTCTCTTTCGCTCGGAGGCCCTACGGATCCCACACCTAGACGTCGGCATCGCTACCACAGCCCTCACTCAGGGGACGCGGCACATCCTTCGATGTGCCCTCGGAGTGGAGGCCCCAGCGACTCTTACAGATCTCCTCGTCTTGGCACAGAAGCATGCACGTTGCGAGGAGAGCACGGCGGCCCTGGGCCACGTGGCCGGAGCCGATCGATCCTACCGCAAGAGATCTGTCGACCCACCGCGAGAGGGTCGTAATAAGTGGGAGCGGTGCGATGGAGATCGCCGCGACTGCCGCGAGAAGGAGAGGGGCAACTATCACCACTACATGCCCCTAACGGCTCCATCGGACCAGTACTAATGGAGATCCGTGAGGAGTCATTCCTCAAGTGGCCTCCTCGGATGAAGTCCGATCCTACCACGAGGAGCAAGAAGAAGTACTGTCTCTACCATCGCGACCATGGCCACGACACCGCCGATTGCATCAACCTCAGGGACGCCATCGAGGACCTCGTCCGGAGGGGACTTCTCGACAAGTTCCTCGCCAAGGCGACAGAACGGCAACAAAAGACACCCCCACCAATCGACAACCGGCCCAACGGGAAAGAGATCATGATGATCTCCGGAGGACCGACCGCCGGGGGAGATAGCGTGAGTAGGAGGCGGCAGTACGCGATGGTAGTCCGCACCACGAGCCAAGGTGATGACACTTCACGCGGGGATTCTGCCCCAGGCCATCTAGGAGACCCCATTATCTTCACCGACGACAACCTAGATGGTGTAACCACACCCCACGCCGATGCTTTGGTGGTCTCAGCCACCATTAATCAATGTACTGGGTTCAGATCTGAGGGCCGAAGTAGACTCGGCTAGGGGTTCAGCATTTGTGCCAGCTGCAGTGATGACCATTGCACCCGAATCTATGGTCCCTGCGGTATCGTTCATGGAAACTGAGCCTCTGCCACCTCAAATCATGGCTGCTGGGACTTTATTGTTAAAAGATGTAGCTACTGCCGAAGAAGCGGTCGAGCAGGAGCTAGCAGTTGTAGTAATTGGTCCAGAAGAGACAGCTCCAGCAATCACCCACTCTCCTCCTACGAGTATTCAAGCAGTAGCCCTCGAAGAGGAGGTGGTAGAAGAATTTTCGACTCCGCAGGAAGTCACAGCAGAAGCTCAATTAGACCTTCCGACAGATCTTCCGTCTTCTTCTTCCCAGCCAGACACTTCGTTGTGGGCAGACATCGACAACGAGGTGACTTTTGAAGTGGCCCCATCTAGTTCTCTCGGCTTTGCTTCTCCCGAGAGCTTTGTCTGGCAGAACTTGGATATGCTGTGCCAACTGGTCGAATCTCAGCCCGGATTGACCTATTTGTAGCTAAAAGAGATCGCCAATCGCTTTACCATCGGTCTGTAAGCAATGGGCTATCCTCTGGAAATATGGGCCCAGCGTGTCTTATTGCTGCTGAAATTTGTGCATCGCCGGGATTTCCTGGCGCGTGTCTCATCTGACAAGGTGGTAGCTTTAAAGTTGCAGAAGGCAAAATGCAAGTCTGAGCTGGGGAAGATCAATTCTGCCCTCCAAGAGCGCTAAGACCAGCTGGGGGCTCTAATTGAGCGAGAGTGATCCATTCAGGATCAGATCAGCATTCTAGAAGCGGAGCTGAATGAACTCCAAGCTGAGCTGCCGCGGTTAAGGACTGCCCGGCCACAACTTGCTGAGGAAGTGGCTCTGTTGGAGGGGCAAATGGCATCTCTGACGGACGAATCTGTCCAACTCCAGGAGGAGGAGTCTCGCTTACATGAACTAGTATCTGCTCCGTATGTAAGCCTCCTGGATTTTGCAGATATTTTCCGGCGTCCGTAGACATCTCTTTTTTGTATACGCCTCCCTTAGGGGCACTTTTGTAACTCCTTTTTTTTTTCTTGATAATGAAATGATACTTTTCTTGGTCTCATGTGTCTCTTTGTGTTTTCATATGGGTTGGTAGCAGTTTGGCACATCCTATCGCGGATAACTCGTGTTGAGCAGGAGAGCGTCCGCCCTTTCAGGGAAGGGGTGGGGAACTCGCTCCACCGCGTAACGGTACCCGGAAGGGTGCTCAAATCGGGGTTTCGGCCACATGTGCCGGGAGTGGGGGTTGCAGAATGTTTATTTAGAATGAACAGGTGGTTGCTTCTGGTGAACTACAAGCTGGTTGGGGCAATGTGCCGCTTGACCAGTGGAAGGTTTCATCATCGATATCGGGTCCATATCGATGCAACAAAATGTCTGTAGGTCTCATCAGAATAGACGTAAGGTCTAGTCTGGGTAGGCTTCAGTTGTTATCATCGCAGGTGGGACGTGAAAGGATATACATAGGTTTCATCAGAACAGACGTAAGGTCTAAACCGGTTGGGTTTCATCATTGATCGGGCAAGGTGCCAATCGATCAACAGTAGGTTTAATCATCGATATTGGGCTTATATCAATATGAGAGGGTTGAGAATAGAATTTGGGATGAGATAGGAAGAGAATATTAATCTAATAAAATTAAATATGAAATTAAATAGACGAAGTGGGATAGATTTACGACAGTGGTGTGAGGGTAACAACGTCGTCTCCTCGAGCCTTTTGATTTACGAGTCATCGGGAACGACTACGTACATTCGACCGGATCGGAACCGCTTCTCTTGACCATCTTTGGAAGAATTTTAGAAGATGATAGATAAAGAATGGTGGAAGAACATTAGAGAGAGATGGGAAGAGAGTATGCAATAAAATGAAGATTTGAACAAAATAAAGAAATATAGAAATGTAACTTAAATTAAACTAACTCACAATTGCATTATAAAAAAAGTAAAATAAATTACAACAAAAGCTAGAACAATAAGAAACCACAATGAGGATGGAAAGAAAAAGCCTAATCTTAACACTAAGGAAACAGAGGGGAAACTAAATGGAAGCATGCTATCTACGTAACAAGAGAGGCAGGAAAGCCTTCCCATGCCCTTCTATTTATAGGGCCCAAAATACACTATTCTCATGTGAACTCTCCAAGCCCACCATACAATTTTTTATTCCCTCCTTTCCTCTCTCCACCGTCGGCCAACTACCACTCTCCTCTCTCTTTCTCCTTGCTTTGGCCGATGCCGTGTTCGCTGACCCTTCTCTCTCTTCCCATGTCGACAGCCCACTTCTTCGTGAGAAGGTTGTGGTGGCGTAGACGACCGCGCCCACCTCCGCTCGCATGAAGAACCTCTGCTGTCCTGCGGTGCGAAGGCCACCTTCCGCATTTGCCGCTGCCGACCTGCCATTTTGTTTGAACTGGCCGAAGCCTTGCCGCATTCGCTGACTGTCTTCTCTCTCGTGTGGAGCATGCGCCACCGCCGTGAAGACTTTGCCACTTTCCATCATGTGCCACGCCTGCCGACGCCCACATTGTTGACCTGCTTCGCCCGCATGAGGAGCCTCGCCTCGAACTCCACTTCTCTTTCTTCCCTCTGTCGACAGCCACATGGAACACGCCATGCAAACTGCTCCGCCTTTCTCTCCTTTTCTCCCGTGTTCGCATGCGAAGAACCTGCATGGGCCACGTCACCCCCCAGCCGCCTGCCATGTTGACCCTCTTGGCCACCCAGCCAAGCTTGCATTAGCCCCCCGTGTTGCCATTGAAACCCGCATGCGAAGCCCTGCGTTGCCATGGCCACCAGCTGGCCCTCCGTTGGAGACCCGCCGAAGCCACGCCACCAACCTCTATGTCCACCTGGGTGAAGCTTGGCCTGCCTTGTTCGTGATGGCCGTTCTCTCCAACGTGAAAAGCTGACTTGTCTTGCTTGCCGAAGTGCCCAACGTGGACCCTGCATGTGTTGCCACGGTCGTATGCAGCCGCAAGGTGTTGTTGGCAACATTTGAAGATGTCGAAGCTTTTGATGGCCGCATATATCATACAATGCATGGTGCCCACGTTGAAGAGATGTTGCCAACCTTTACATTACCCCATGGCCCACGTTGGCCCCTTCACCTACGTGAGAAGCTTCACTTGAAGATTGCCTGCCACTTGCAATCTTAGTAATATATAACAATTGCTAATATATAACAAGATTGCAACGGAAGCTTCGGAAGAGAGAGAAAAAAAAGAGAGGAAAAGAGAAGAAAAAGAAAAAAAAGGAAAAAAAGAAGGGGAAGGAAGAGAAAGGAAAGAGCATGGTGTGACTATGTTTAACAGTCTTTGTTCTTGTCTCACTGCCCCAAATCTCAAATCCTAAAACCTAAATTCCAAGCTCCGGCTCCTAAACCACTCAGTTGGTCAGCCCCAAATCCTAAAACTTAAATTCCAAGCTCCGGCTCCTAAACCACTCAGTTGGTCAGCCTCAAATCCTAAATCCCAAGTTCTGACTCCTAAACTACTTAGTTGGTCAGCCCCAAATTCTAAATCTTAAATTTCAAGTTCTGGCCCTTAAACCACTTAGGTGGTCAGCCTCAAATCTCACATCCAAAACCCCAAGTTTTGGCTCCTCAGTTGGTCAGCCCTAAATCCCAAATCCTAAATTCTAAGTTCGGCTCTCAGATCACCCGATGGTCAGTCTTAAATCCTAAATCTCAAGTTTGACTCTTAAACCGTCTGGAGTTAGCCAGGGGATGAGTCCAAAGTTATGCATTACAAAGGAACGACCCTTTATTTCAGCTTCTTGAGGAGATTACTTCCCACATTTGGTCTTCAAAAAAAAAAAGGAAAGAGATGAGGCTTAAAATAGCCTCGACGGACTTGAGGGTATGGTTTACCAGTCGCTTGAGGGCAAAAAGGTCATAACCTGGCTGAGGTGAAAATCTGAAAGGGTGCCTCAGGTAAAAATGGGTAACCCCTCAGCGTGAAAACCTGAAAGGACGCGTTGGAAAAAGTTAAAGGGGGCTAATTTTGGTGAAAATCTGCAAAGGCACCAAGGCTAGTAAGGTGAAAAAAAAAGAAAGAAAAAAATACAAACAACTATCATATATTTGAGACGTTATCATAAGAGGAAGCAACAATCATGATGAGAGGCCTCATAGTTTCATCAGTTTATTGTTTCCATCATTGATCCACAAAATCGAAGCCTGGGACAAGCCCTCGGGATAACTTCAAAAATGATGAGTGCTAAAGAAAGATAGAAAAGAGAACAATGGCGATGAACAAATCAATGAATGAGAAAGACATGACTAATCAACTCCAAGGTGGCAGGGCTTTCTCTTCATCAACTCTGCACCTTCCTTCTGCCTACAGGCGATCTCACACTAAAGGTCTGAATCTTGTGCAGTAACAGTCGCCTTCTTAGCCTGCAATTGCTGAGCTTCCTCTGCATGGGAATCCGCTGTAGCTATTGATGCTCGAGCTCTGGCTAATAATGTTTTGGTGGCTTGTTGAAATTGTGTCGCCTGCTCCCTATGCTCAACCATCTGGGCCTCTAAGGTACCCCTTCGGTCTCGAATGGCCTCAACTCTTCTTTGTAATGTCTCAGTTTCCTCTGACAGGGCAAAAACTTCATTCTTCAACTGCTCAATGCGCGAACAACAAGTCTTCCATTCTGAAGCTTCATACAAACCCTGAAACTCCTCCCAAGTTTTCTCTACAGTTGCCATCTAAGGCTCCTTGGGTAATCCCATGGTATGATAGGCCCGAGTGCTGATCTGGAGGGCATTCCGCATAGCCTCAATTGTGGGAAGGGACTCTTGCTGAAGTAAAGCCCGTGCGCTACCCATGAGAGTTGTTAGCATCAAGTCTACCCCTACGTAAGGCACGAGTTGTGGAGTGTCTGGCCATTCAATACCTTGCTCTGGGAACTCAACAAAATGAGCTGGTACGTGATCGGAGCCCCCTCTTCTTGAAGGGATGATGTCCTCGGAGCCTAAAAAGGGGGAAAGAGGGAGGATTCAGAAGGGCAAATAATTACTCTGGTGCGCGTGTCATAAGGGGGGGGAGGAAAAGAAAAACGAAAGGGGGAATCGAATATATCATCCTCCTTGGCAAGAGTGGACATACCACAAGACGACGCCATCGTGGCAGGAGGCTCTTGCTCAAGGCCCGACGCCGGATTGTCAGCCGTTGCAATTTGTGAACCTTTCCTTCCTAAAAAGGGAAAGATGATGACATTGTCATGTTGGGCAAGATATGTAAAAGAAAAAGAGGGAAGGATCAATCACCTGTAAGCTCAACGGTGGTTTCTGCCACATGTGTGAGCGGTGAATGAGCGGAGCTGTCACCCGGCATGCAAGAGGAAGCAGCAATCTCTAAAGAACCTAAAGAACCTGGGGCTCCTTTCTTTGTAGCCTAGGGCACCTCGCCAACTTCGTCGTCCGGGCCCCTTGAGGCTTATAACTTTTAAAAGATGCAATCTTCATGAGCAAATAAAGGAAAGAGGGGAAAATAGTTCACCTTCAGTATTCTCATTCAAATCCTCAGGCAGCTTCGCCATTGAACTCTTTTGAGGCCCTATCTTAAAGATCGGATCAGCCCTCATCTCATGCACCCCAGCCCTGAGATCTTCCCCTACTGATTGGGTCGCCTTTTACAATGAAGGAACAGAACATCCTATAACAGCAGAGATGGTCACTGCATAAGAGGAGCAGAAAAATATGCCAAATCAGTAAAGAAAATTCAATTGATATATAAAAAAGAGGAAAGTAGGAAAATTCAATTATGCATACTGCTAAGGGCAGGCAGCCGACCACTCTCAAGAGTAAAATGGCTGGCCATGGCGCCCCCTTTGAGGTCGAAGCGACTCCCTGAGCACAAAGCTCGACTAGTAGTGCTGCCTCATAACCAGATATAGTATTCCCCCTGGCCGTGGGAGTATCAGAACATGCCGAGAGCTCGTTATTTAATGTGGCACTCAATAATGCAGCATATGTCCCTATCGGTGCCATTACATCCTCTAAACCTCTTGCTAAAAGGCAATAAATAGATTAGCAATCAATGTTAAAAAAAGGAGAGCAAAACGAGGCAGCAAAAAAGTATCAAAGGAGTCTACCCTGGCCGCGGGAAGTCATATCCGGTGAACTTTCATCAAAAGAGGAAGGCGAAGCATCCGACATTGGGTTATAATTATAGTTCAACATGCCCAGGTCATCCAACTCTTCAACTTCCCTTTCATTTTGCCCAGATTCCAAGGGGAAACTTGTGTCCATGGGAGGGAGACTTCTTGCAATATTCTCAGCAGCATCTAGAGCAGCTGAAAAAGACAAAGAAATAAACAAAATAGTTATTTTATCTATATACAATGAAGCCCTCGCAGTCAAGCTTAAATAAAGGAACAACAAGTCACCATCATGTCCATCTGACGAAGCCTATCCTTTGGATTGGTGATGATGTGCTTTTGTGGCAGGGTCATCGTCGCCTCCCACCCTCCGCCGTTTGGAATGATGAGAACTTTTCTTTTTTCTTGAAAGTCTTGGCGGGGACGAAACTCACTGCAAGAAAATCAATTAGTATGCATAATAGTCCTTTTTAGCAAATCAAGTATGAAAGGTTATAAGTTATGAGTACATACCATCTGGGGCAGGAGAAAGGCCTATGGCTTTTCCTGCCTGGCAAACAACATCCCAAATATCACGAAGTGTGGCCCCATTTTCAATCCATGAAATGCGTTCTAGGGTGCCTACCCGTGCAATGGCACTTATCAAGTGCCCTCTCCCATTTGAGTCAAAGCTCATTATTAAATTCGTCAGGGAGAAGAGGGCTAGACAAAGGGGCACCCGGAGCATAACCACAATCTGAAAGTAAGTGCCCCCACCATGAATATATTTTATGGTTTTTCGGGACCTTTCCCTTTTCTAAGGATGGGCCTTCTGGATGCTTCAGAGGCTTCATGGCCCCCACATAAGTATCCCTGTCCACGGGAATAGGTCCATTTGTTGCCTCCCATTTAGTGCGAAGCTCTCGGACTGATCGGGGTGAGATGAGGAAACTGAGAATAGAGAAAAGAATGATCAATGATAAGTGGTGGTGCATCAAGCCTTTTCAAGTGGGTCTCCTCTACTTCTTTCAATTTATGAACATGTTGCCTGAAGATATTACTATACTGGAACCACCAACGGGCATAATATATATCAATACGCCCAACCCTCTACCCGACGGGAGAGAACAACCTGGCTCTGGCCCTCGTCGAATGAACTAATGCCACCAGTTGGCTGGCACTATATGTTTATCCTACCGGGCCTCATTCTCTTAATGGGCCCTCATCCTTTAATGGGCCTTCATCTTCACGTAATGGTCCTTCTTCTCCTAATGCTCCTCCATTCTCTAATGGGCCTTCTTCTTTTAATGGGTCTTCTTCACTTAGAGGGCCTCCTTCCCTTAATGGGCTTGCTCTTCTTAATGGGCTTGCTCCTTCTACCCATGTTACTGCTTGCCCAATGAGCCCATATGTTCATGATTCTTCTAGGACCACATATCCTTTCACTCCCAGAATGGGCCCTTTTTCTTCTCTGCCCGGATCCCCCTATCCGGCCCATTATTATAATCCTGGTTCAGGTTCACAACCTCTTGCTCAAGTTGGCTCGCATTACTCTCGATCTCTCCCTACCCCTGAGGTGATTGCTCAAGCTCAATGTCAGCTTGATGAGCTGCAATGCCGGATCAATCCCAAATCCTCCTTAAGTGCTCCATTTGCTTTTCAAAATCTTCAGCTCTCGCCATCTTCTCAAATTCCCGAATATCGTCGCTATAGTGGAGCCGGTGACCCCTACATGCACTTGAAGGAGTTTGTTTATGAGTCGGACCAATTTCAACACGGCCAGCGCGTGATGGCCTATCTATTCGGTCTGTCGTTGGAAGGCCCAGCTCAGGATTGCTTCTTCTCTCTTCCGCGAGAGTAAGTTGTGAATTTTCAAGCCGTACAAGACAAGTTTATTCAGCAGTATCAGGACTAGGTCAGGCCCAGGTATTCTATGGTGGATCTGGCCCACGAGAAGATGAAGCCCAAAGAGGATTTCTATACATTTGATGACCGCTGGCGTCGCCTTGCCGCACAAGTCCTGGGGCACATTCCGAAGCAGGAGCTGATTAAAATGCTTATTTCCAACGCAACGCCTGAGTATCGGCTCATCTTAGCCCTTAATGGCATTACCTCCTGGCAACAACTCTATAGCCGAGCCCACTTCATTCGCTAGCAAATCCAAGCTTCCCTTGACACCGAGTCCCTTCCACCCCCTACATCCACTTACGCTTCGCCCTCCACATATCCCTCCATATACCAACCCTCCACGAGTCAACCTTCCACTTACACCTCGCCCTCCACATATCAACCTTCCATGAATCAACCCTCCACGAGTCAGCCCTCTGCCTTCGCATACCCACATGTGTCTCTGCCTGTGTCTCCACCCCCGATCAAGGGAACACCACACCCCAAGCAGGTGGATGTCGTCCACTACATACCTTCTCATTCCACTCCGCACATGGCACTACCAAATCCCTTCGTCGTTAGCCATGCACCCTTGCCTACGCAACCTTCACTTCCGTCTCCACAACCTTCCACTTCATCTCATACCTCTCGACATCCCCTTAGTCCGAAGCGGGCTCCTCACTCTCCATTGCCGGTGTGCTTCACGGATATTTTCAGGGCTTTGATGGCCACTCACGTATTATTGCTCCCTCCGGTTGTACCTTGCCGACCCGCAGTCGGGAACATGCTCCAATATTGTGAATTTCATCGCCAGCAGGGGCATTTGGTCGAGGATTGTCCCGAGTTCCGGGAGTATGTTTATAGCTTGGAAGACAAGAAGATGATTGATTGGGCTACTATGCATGAAGTCATTTTACATCTCCACAATAAGCAGCAACAGCGGAGGGTCCGGACGGGACGTGTCCTCCAGGGTCTCTTCGGTCGAAACCGTTGTTGCTGCTGGACTGGCGGAGACACAGGGGCGTGCGATTTTGCACGTCCACACCAGCCAGTTGGCCTTCTTGGTCCCTTCAGCCTGTTTTGCCTGTGCTCCCTATTTTGGGGTCCCGGAGTGTCTATAGGAGGGGTGGCCTTGTGGTTTATGAGTCCGGGTGGTTCGGTGTGTTCTGTCAGTTATGGATTGGTGTTGTAGGTCACCCCTATCTGTCGTGGACAGTCTTTGTGTCGGGCTGCTCGTGTTGACTATCCCCGCGAGAGTCCAGTGACTGCGGAAGGTGTGTTCCCGCGTGAGGGTTGTGATTGCGGCTAGGTGCTTTGGTAGGAGAGTGGACCATGGTCCTGGCGTTTCGTCTCGTGCTTGGTTAGCCTTCCGTGGATCGACAGTCATGGGTTGACTATCAGGTTGGTGGTCCTTGGTTCTCGTGCTAGGGAGCCACCTCGTGACGGTGGCTCGGTCGTACTGGTGGTACTCTGGGATTTTTCGTGGTGACCCTACCCACTAGATGTAGCTGACCTGGGCATGTGCGCATGCCGACCCACCTGGGAGTGGTGGAGGCTTATCTTGTGTAGTGATTTTTAGGCCGATTACCTGAGGGCCCCTTGCCTTTGCAGCTAAAGTCCTGCTGGGGGAAAAATTGGCTAGAGGACCGACCTAGAGCAGATGGTCTCTGTGTGTACACGTGGTCGGGGGTAGTGGATCCGCGTTGACGAGTGCGACCCCGACTAGTCCTTGTTCTGTGGTACACTAATACTGTGTACGATTTGGGTGTCTCAGTTCCCACCGGAGGGTGAGTTAGGAAGGCAAGTGAGGCTGCGGTATAAGTCAGCAGAGGACGCATCTGGTCTCATGATCAGTGGGTTAGTACTCCCATCACCTATGGGATTTTCAGGGTGGTTTTCTCCTCGGTATGGTTTACCGTGCTGGTGGTACGGTCTGTTCCGTTCTGTGTTAGGCGTGATTCTTCCGCTAGCCTTAGCTCGGGATCGAGAGAGTCTCCCGAGAGGTCCTCCCCTTAGTTCTATCTCGAGATAGAGGGATTCTCCCGAGGGTATTGGTTTGGTGTGCGGCCGGGTGGCCTTGTCCATGGTTCTGTCGGTTAGGACAGATTGTCCGACTGTGGTTGTCGGGGTCATTTTTGAGGGCGTGTGTGCATGTGTTTCCCTGGTTGGTAGTCTTCTGGTTTCGGTCACTGTGCTTGGGTTGTGCCGGTGATGGTGTACTATGGCTGCCACTGTAGTTCTTTACTGTTGCTCCTACACCTTACTCGGTTACTTCCGTAGTTGTTGTTCTTACTACTTTCCTTACTGTTATTACTTTAGTTACCGCTTTCGTTGTAGTGGGGTTCCGCGGGACTCCTACTGAGCCCTTAAGATGAGGCTCACCCCCTGCTTTTTAGATGCGGCATCCTTCTGGGAGTGGAGCAGTTCGGTTGGAGGTTTCGTGGTTGCCAGCTCACTAGGTTTTCGGGGTGTGCTCGAGACAGTGTACGTTCTCTTGCCTTGACTGTACTTGTGGACTGGACTCTATAGTTGTTTAATTGTTATAAAATGTTAATTATTTTCTGTTAGAATTTAATGCTGTGAATAAATTCATGAATGACCCTTTCAGGTGCGGTGGACACCGTATCGGGATGAGGACCACACAGGATAGCCGTGGGTGGAGGCTTCCTTAGCTTACCGGGGACGGGACATCTGGCTACATTGCATTAACGTGATCGAGCCCCTGCACTACCGGCTGATTATGAGGACGAGGGGAGTGCACCAGCCAGCAGTGAGGTTCCCGCACCGTCACGATGAACGCCCGGGGAAATCTGCCAAAGGCATTGGCAGTGATATTGACTGGAGCGGCCGAGCCAGGAAGTATGTTCACGACTGGAAACACAAAGGCAAGGCCGTGACAGAGCGGGCGGACAGCGATGAGGCTTACTTAAAAGCCTTTACCTGTCAGTATGGCAGCCAGGTCTATCGTGGCACCTGACGACTGTTATGAAAATGCAGAACTCAACTTTTTAATTCTATATGAATGAAATGACTGCTTATGCATGACACTTGCTTTCTAAATGCAGCTAGACCCGTAGGGGCTGATAGCTGAGCTCGAGGGGCTCCTCCATGCCACGGTACAGCAGCGTGACGAATACCGAGCAGCTCTTGAGTTACTGGTGAGTTTTCTGAACTTAAAAATTGGAATGCTTGATGCCAACTAACTGACCTTCTAAAATGCAGCGGGCCGAGGGATCCCAGAGGACTAGACCAGATGCGCCATCCTCTTCCTTACAGCCAGCCGGGGGACGGGCTGAGAGAGATGCAGAGTTCACCCGAACCGTAGCTCAAGTTGAGGAGGCCGAGGCTACCCTCGCAGAGCGGGTAAGAAACTAAAACATCCTAAAAGTGCTTCATGATTATTCATGCTTTAAACTGACCAATATGCAAAATGCAATGCGCAGGCAAAGGACCTAGCTACGGCTTTAGCGGAGGCGGCTGAGGTACCTCATCTTCGAGGAGAGGTGGACCGACTCCGGGGGGAGGTGACCCGGCTGAGCGGTGAGGTGACCCGGCTAAGCGGGGAGGCAGCGGATGTTGCGCGATATCATACCGAGGCTCGCGAGACGCGGCTCAAGATTCATGAATTGAAGATCGAGCTTCAGACGATGGAGCGGACCGTCCGGCTGATGGGCCGGGCACCCAAGTGGACCATGTCACGGAGTGGCACTGTCGGAGGCTCCCGGAGCGCGGCACCGAGTGTGTCGGTGGGCGACATCCTGGCCAGCTCCTCCACCCACCGGAGAAATGAGGAGGCGGAGAGAAGACGCCCGAGGGAAGAGGAAGAACATAGTGCCATGGAGCCACCGTCAAGGCAACATGAGGGCACCGGGGACAGCGACAGACCAGCGGAGTGACATTTTTAATTATTTATTTATGATTTTTGTAGTTTTTTCTATTTTTTTTGGTTTTAATTGACACGCACTATGTGACACTTGATATATAAGATGAAGAAAAATTTATTTTGTGAAGATGTAAATGTGGATAATGGTGCATGAATGAATGCATTTGTGTGAATGGATGAATGCAAGGAAGGGAAGATGTATGTGTGATTGCATAGGTGTGAACGAATGTGAGGGCGAATGGTTGTGAAGGGATGTGAATGTGCGTGATGTGAATGAATGCATGGATGTGAATGGGAGCAGGTTTAGCAAAGAACAAGAGCCAGAGGGAGTCATGGGTGATGCCTCCATCAGGCACCCTCGATGATGGCCGACCCAGGCACTGACCCCACTGGTGTGGGAACTACCTCGGTCGCGCACCCTCCCAAGGCAGCCGGAGTTGGTGATCCCTCGGACGAGGTAGAGTCCCCTCGGCTTCCCTCCTCACTTGACGTTGAGCTAGAAGATTCGGAAGATGCCGAATCCGAGTCGTAGCACTGCCCGGACGGGAAGATGACCGCCCCTTGTGCCCGCTCCTCCGCCCAAAAGCCGGCCCAGCGATAGCCTTGGGTGAACTCCTTTCAGACGCCTCAACGGAAGCTCGACTAGTAATAAGGGAAGGCAGCCTTTTGGAGATCGGTCTGGTAGTCCTCTGAGCTTTTGTACCTCTCGAGCGCCTCCACCCCGATCGACTCCGCCCTACTAGCAAGCTCTGCCGACCTCTTCACCTCGACGAGCGCAGCCTCAACCTCCACCCGAAGTCGCTCGACCCCCTCGGCTCAATCCTCAAGCTCCGCACACTCGGCCTCCCATTACCCATCACGCTCGATCTGAGTCGCGCGCTCCTGCTCTAGGATCCTACTCTTCAACTCGAGCGAACTACAGGCCTGAGCCAACTGCTCGGCTGATGCCCGAGCCTCAGCCTGGCTCAACTTCGCCCGTTCCCGAAGTGAGGTAATCTCCCGTCGAAGCTCCTCGAGATCGATAGTGAGTTGAGTGACCTTCTGGTCGGATATGTCGACGGCCCAAGCAAGAGTCGATCGCTCTGACTCCGCCCAAGTGTAGGCATCGACTATGTCAGCCCCCATCTAGGCCAAAAATAAACTGCCCTCCATGATCATCTCGAGGACCACAGACGGAGGATTCTGCCTATCTCCTCCTCGCACCACCCCCGAGGATATGTTACGACATCTCTAATATAGGGGACCCCGGATGCCAGGAGGAGGGCCAGCCCTCTCTGGAGTGGCCGGAATGGGGGCTCCCCCTCCGAGTGATACTCCCTCGGGAGCCCCACTGGTTGGCTCGGACTGGGCCGCCCCGTCTCGTGTCTCTCCTACCTTGGCCTGCTGGGATTGAGTCACGTCTCCTCGTGACCCTCCGGCCTTGACTGGCTCGGCCCCGACGCCTCCACCCTGCGCTCCTCCAGCTTCGCCCGACACTCCAGCATCGGCCACCACTACCCAAGAGTCGCCCGCCCCCACTGTGACCTCCACGACCATATCGGCCCCCTCTCGCTCGGGGGAAGGGAGAGCCGGTCAAATAGGCTCGGCCCCTTCTAGCTCGACGGAGGGGAGAGTCGAGCGAGTACCATATTCGACTGAGCAGGCAGCCCCAGCCCTCTTTGCCTGCTTCTTCACCGCGGACTGAGCCTTCATAGAATCCCGTAGCATCTTCTCCATGGGATCCTTGCGCTTAGTCACCCACCGCTCGGAAGCCCCTTCCTGGGCTACCCGCTTTCCTTTGTCCCAGGCTCGGGAAGAACCCTCGGGAGCCCGCAACTCGACGGTAGCTGACACGTCGTCCACATCGATCACCTCCAACTCAGTCGATGG
This sequence comes from Amorphophallus titanum, assembly GCA_024336825.1. Classification (NCBI taxonomy): domain Eukaryota; kingdom Viridiplantae; phylum Streptophyta; class Magnoliopsida; order Alismatales; family Araceae; genus Amorphophallus; species Amorphophallus titanum. Next base: position 16,019,081 of record JANBPO010003090.1, read on the forward strand.
CGCCTCCTCCTCAACCGGCCACCTCGCGTCTGAACAAAAGAAGACAGGGTCATGAAAAGAAGAGCATTTTCTCAAATAATGAGAAGAACAAAAGAGAAAGGGGGTTTTATTCATGGTAAACGGGAAACCAAATACATCGGGTGCAAGAAGAAGAGGGAAAAAATATGGAACAGAAACAAAGAAAGGAAATGAGGGGTTGAACAGGAGCGACAGCTCCCTGCTCTTCCCCTTCCACAGCTACATGTCTCTCCCCCTCCCTTTTACTCTCTTGCTCTCTTGCTCTCTGGTGGCTTCCGAAGGGGAGAATCCCTTCTTCTTCTTCTTCTCTTTAGTCTGGTGGTGGTCTCTTCTGTGGAGTGCTTCCTCTCTCCTCCCTTCTTTCTTCTGTGGAACCCTTCTTCTCTGTGTGTGTTCTCCTTCTCTTTTTTTATTCGGGGAAGAAGGGGTTTTCATACCCCAACTACAGAGCAATGTGGGCAGGCCGGTGAAGGCGGGAAAGAGGGCGCATTGATGGGGATTTGACCTTCCCTCGTCCCCATTGATAGAGGAGTAGCCTGCGTGCTTCACTCTCGTGTTGCCACGTCAGCCATCCCACTGCGCGCCAAGAATTCGTAGGGGAGTGGCATGAGATCCTCCCTGCCGGATGGGTCGTGGGAAGAGCGTACCGTTGAGGAAGTAGACCATGCCGTTGAGAGGCATTTAGGGTGTGCCGGTGAACGGGACACATGTGTGTGCCATCAAAGGGCGGAAGAAGCGTGTCGTTGAATAGCTGCTAGGTGTGCTGTTGAACAGCCACTGGGGTGTGCCGCTGAATAGCTGCTAGGGTGTGCCGCTGAATAGGCGCTAGGGTGTGCCATTGGACAGGTGCGAGGGCATGCCGTTGAACAGCCACTAGGGTGTGCCGCTGAGCAGCCGCTAGGGTCTGTCGTTGAACAGCCGCTGGGGCGTGCCGCTGAAGACTGACCTTGAGCCCGTTTCGTGCACAAGTTGTGGTTCATTTAATTTTTCTTCGAGGCCCATGGATTACGGGCTTCTTGGGGGTTGGTTTCTCTTCGCTGTCGTGACTCCGGAGATGGCCTCATGACGGAATGTTGTTCATTCAGAGAGTTCGGATGGCCCGTCCTCTCCGTAATTTCTTCGGTTGAATTTGCTTGTTGATGTTGGACTGGTCGGGACACGTGGACGTGCAGTTTTACACGTCCACACCCTCCTACTCTATTCCTCCGTACTGTCCGGACCTTTTCCTCATTCTTCCAAGGGCATCATGCCCTCTCCTGCTTCCTTCTCCAGAGCTCCTGGATTTTTCTCTCGCTACCCTTTCCGGGCATCGCACCCCCTCTGATTTCATTCCTTTGGAACCTCTGGATTCTCCATCTTATCTTCCCTCTGATCTCCTTGGACATTACGCCCCTTTCTACCTTCCTCCTCTGGACCTTTCTCTCCTTCCAAGGCATCGTGCCCTTTTACACCTGCCTCCTCCGGAACTTTCGGACCTCCCATCTTTCTTCTGATTCCTCCTTTTATTTCTCTGGGACATTGTGTCCTTTGTTCTCTTCTTCCTTTTAACTTACCTTTTCCCATCCCTCTTCCTGGGGCATCGCGTCCCCTGGTATTTTCTTTTTTCAGAGCCTCCGAATTCTTCTCCCCATCATGTTTTTCCCCTTTGCCTCCAGACCCTCTGGATCCACTACTTTCAATCTACCAATTTTAACCCTTAACCCTTTCTCTCTCCCCATTCTCTCTTTCTCACTCTCTCACCTCTCTTTCTCCCCTCTCTTCTCCGACAGCCGACGGAGCGAGGCGGGGGCGAGGTGGAGGTGGCGCGGGGGCGAGGACGATAAGGACGGGTCGAGGATCGAGGGCCGGTTGCGCGTGGAAGCTCGGGAGCGTGCTCGTGAATCGGCGAGGGTTTTACGGCGTTTTCTTCGTGGATCGACGTCCACGGTGCGCGAAATCTTCGGTGGAGGTAGGGGGACAGAACCTTGACTCGTGCACTTCCTTTTCCGCGAGTTTCATAGGTCGTGGTGAGCCGAGCGGGCTTATTTGGATATTTTGGAAAAAAATCATGTTTTAGGGCTTGTGTGCCAATCCGCCATTTCGTCGCGTTTCAGGCTGATTCGAGGGCATAAATGCATGCTAGGGGTGTCGGGGGAGCTTCCCCCTTGTTTTTCCCCTCTCCCGTGGAGGTATGGGGGCGTGGGAAGAATTTTTGGGATTTTCTCATCGTTCCGTTCTTGAAACGGTGTGGGGGTCATTTCAGAGACCGTCACAGCCTGTGACGCCCCAAGGCGGGTGCGTTACAGGCCGTGACGCCCCAAGAGGGGTGCGCCACAGGGCCGTGTTTTGTCGGCAGGGCGTTGGTTGCTCTGGCGGTCTTACGATAAATCGCCAAAGGGTATGACGCGCCTGGGTTCGGCCGTTACGTCCGTTCCCGTGTTTTGACCGATTGGGGTCATAGGACTCTGACGCACCAGGAGTGGATCGTCAGAGCTCTGTGACACCCTTACTTGGGTGTGTCAGAGTTGATGTATGCCTCCTTCTAATGCACCTGGGTAGGTCTGTTAAGGGTTGTGATGTCCCGAGGGGTGCGCGTCACAACATGTTTTGTTCCGTCTTCTAACGCACCAGGCTTGATCCGTTAGAGAATGTGACGTCCCAAGGTGGGTGCGCCACAGTCAGAGTTGCCCTTTTCATCTAACGCTCCTAAGTTGGACCACTAGGGGGCTGTGGCGGCCTAGCTTTGGACTGTTACAGGCTGTGATGGCCCAAAGATAGACCACTAGACACCGTTTTGCACCGAAGTGGGTCTTCGTGCTTGCCACATTCGTTTCGTGTGGTGTGAATCCCTGGTCGACCCGGTCGTGACCCAATGGTCGACTTACAGTCTCGTGAATGCCCCAAACACTCTGAGGGTGTTGGGAGGACCGTGCAACCTCGGTTAACGTGCTCGTGAGCCCTAGGGTCTAAGCGACCCCGTGCGTGTTTTGAGTTTCGCGGGAGGGGCCGTGTATATGGCCTCAGACTGTGTGTCCAATTAACCAGCCTGAGACTGGAGATTTTTCGCGTGTCACTATGATTTCAGACCTAGGGATTGGGCCAGATTGACGGCATTGTGCTGTCACGTGCGACGGTCTTGACTCGAGTCTCGTGACTCAAGGACCGTTGAGTTTAATAGGTCTAGTGGGTTGTCCAGAGTCTAGTGGCCATGAGCCACTTCTTCCCTCGTGTTACTCGCGATGGGTGCGTGCGTGATTTTCTGTATTCACGTCTGTGACCTGTCCACTAGTAGTAGCTTCCTGCGCACGCGCGTGCGGACCCACCCGGGAGTGGTGGAGAGCAGTGGCTCCATCACAAGGAAAGAGAAAGCTGCTCATATGGGATGTAGAAGAATGCCATAGTATATAAAATAATTTAAGCATGATGTACATGTAACATGGATTGCTTAGAAAATACACATGCAACCTTTTGAAATCTCCAGGTGTATGACGGATTGGAACTGCCCCGTTACACACCATAACGGACCAACACGGGACCGCTATGCTTCACAGAACACAGGAAATCCACAGAAAATGGAGACTATAATGCACCTCAACAGGGGTGCTATAGGACTATAACGCACTGGCACACAGGCGTTAAAGTCAGCACGCATACAACGCAAAGCACAGGGACTATAACGGACCGCCAAGGGGGCGTTATACTATACATAACGCACCTCTCGTGACCGTTATGCCTTCCAGAATGACTAACTCTACAGAAACCACGGAATATAACGCACTACTACAGGTGCGTCATACAATGCATGGCACATAGGAACCAGGTCGCTAAGGACAACGGACCTTCAGTTCAAAACGACGGACTATAACGCACTACCTTAGGTGCGTTAAAGCTACCCGAACGTCAGAACTCTTAGAAAACACAGGACACTATTCACATAACGCACTGACAGAGACCCGTTAAAGGAGTATAATGCACTGGGGCAGGTGCGTTATATCACCTGGGTTTTGTGACTCTGAGATCCAGAATCGGAAACCCCGCCCGGTCGATAGAAATCGACGGGGAACGCGACGGAATACAAAACCTGCTTAACTAACCAACCCAAACCAATCATACAGGCCTAAGCATGCCACTAGAAATGAAATACGGAGCCCAAATGAATTAATTTAACAATTAAATGCTAAATTCCACAATAAATGAACTAAAATACGTTAAACAGAAAGATGCACGGATTTCAATGCAATGGGCGTCAGATCACGGCACAAGTGATACCGGCGGTGTCCTAGCGCGATAGAGATTCCATCCCCCTACCTGGGTGACAGAAGAAACGGCGATCTGACAGCGAACCGACGTGAGGGAGAAATGACACCTCGTGACCCGACTTGATTCCACGTTGCGCAAATCGAGGAATTGAGGATGTCAGCGCGATCCCCATGACGCAACCATTCCAATGGTACCGCTCTGGCCTCGATCAGCCGTCGTTAGGACCACGAAACGAGAGAGACACGTAAATCGAGATTAAAACCCTAAAATCATCCAAAAAGGAAATTACACAGAAAATGAGAAAAATGACGACGGATGGCAACGTAGAGGGCGTCAATGGATTCCTAGCGAGATGAGGAGTCTGATCCCCTACCTTTTGCACGGCGAAGACTACGAATCAGTGCCGAATAGGCAATGGGGGCCACACTGTCTTCAAGCTCACACGCGTCTCCACCCTCCACGATCTAAGGAAAGAAGGGTACCGGTGCGATCCTCGCGTCGAGCCTTTTCCGTCGGTATCTCCCACGCGTCGACCGACGTCTGTTTGGATAGCAAACTGATAAGATGGGAGTGGAGGAGAGAGAGTGTGTGAACGAGAGAGAGAGAGAGAGAGCGATGGAGAGAGAGAGAATCGAGAGAGGAGAGAGAGAAATGAGTGGGATGAGATATTTTTACAAATTTTTTATTTTCTTATTTTTTTTGAAAAATAACTCCGAACCCTCAGCCTCGTGTGCACACTCAGACCATACGCCCTAGGTCTATCCTCTAGCTGGTAATTCCCCCACCAGGCCAGACTCGGCGGTATGCGGGGGCCCTACAGTAACCAGCCTACTCACCGTCTCTCTCGGGTGCGTCACACCAGTGCTCCTAGTGGGCCGACACATGCTTGTCGTGGAAGCTACGGCTAGTGGATGGGTCACCGGAAGCACAGACCCTCAAGTCACAGAAAAATGACCCCGAAGGTAGACGAGTACAAAGATCGCTCCTCGTACAACACCGACTCATGGTGACGTAAGTCGAAGATGCCACATCCCGGGACCCCTCACGGCGCCCCACACCTGGTCCCCACATGATGCCCAGCATCGATCAAACCACGGGTCAGCACGTGGATCGAGGTCTACTCACTCGGGACTCGAATCGACACGAAACCACTAGCTAGGCCTCAAACGATGAACGGTCCATCACTGGCCACACGGGAGAAGGGCGGTTAGGACCCCACCACTCAAAGGCATGGGCGGTCCCACCTGGGTTGCTCATGCACAAGGATGAATGGCCAGACAGCGGCCGCTCAGGGGACATGCGGCCAAACCCCAATCGCTCACCCCAAACACTGCGTAACGGTAACAACCAACGGTCGAAAACTCACGGTACGCGCAGTCGGTCTCGGGCCGCTCAAGGGATGAATGATCAACCACTGGCCGCGCCTCCTCCAATGGTAAGAAAACAAGTGCGGTTAGGATCCAGCTGCACCAGGGAAGGGCGGCTAGGACCTCGCCGCACAAGGTAGGTGCGGTCCAACTCTGGCCGCATGACCTGCCAATAGCATCAAGTGATGTACGGCCCAACCCTGGCTGCACGAGGGATATACGGCCAGTCCCTAGCCGCACACCCCAGTACACTGCATAACGGTCACAAACAACGGTCAAAACCCCAGGAGATGGACGGTCACCTTGGGGCCACACGAAGGGACGTGCGGTCCCACGATAGACCGCTCAACCCCGCTGCGCGCCAAGCCTGACTCACAGCGCGCTGAGCCGTTGGGCGGCCAGGACAGGACCGCGCAAGGGATGTGCGGTCCTTGGTGCGGCCGCACATGACTCACGGGTGCAAAAACGGTGAACCTCGTCGGAATCGCCCATTCCGATGCCATACAAGCCCCACGGAGGGGGGAAATGAAGGGAAAGGAACCCCCAAGCCCCCTAGTATGATTCTACACCCCTAAAACGCGGAATCGTGGCTTAAAACGACGGATCGGGTGAACTCTCCCCGACGCATACTCAACCCTTCCCGGTTTAAAAGAACCCCTACTCGGCCTTGCCTCGGCCTACAAACTGCGGGAATAGAATGATACTGAGCTAGGGATCGTCACCCTACCTCCGGTTCGCGAAGAGACGCCAATTCGAGCTCGATCCCATGAATAACGTCGTTGAAAACCTCACCTTCCCGCGCTTCCCACGCTCGCCGCACGTCCACGCGATCGTCTCACCGTCACCCACATCGTCGCGCCGTTGCCCCGCCGCCGTCTGCAGCCGGAACGGAGCTCACAGCGATCGAATGGGCGAGAGAGAGGGAGAGGGATGCACGTAGGAGGAAGAGGAAGAAGAATAAGAAATAAGAAAGGGCACACATACACGAGCAGCATCAGTACGAGTAAGGCATAAAGTGTTGCGATCCACTTGGAGAACAGGTCCAATGCTGCCAGCAATCGATTGGATCATGCCATCACCATAAAAATTTGTAGGTAAACCTGGAAGCTCAAGCCACACCGGAACAAGAGGAGAGTCCTCATCAGGCTTAAAGTTCATAGTCCACTTGGAGAACCAAAATGGTTTGCCTTTGATAAACAGAGATTCCTTAAGCAACACTTGCAAGAAATCCTGATGGTTTTGAAACCGCAACATAAGATGTCGACCGTCCAAAGCACTAAGAATAAAATCCTGCTTTAGTTGGAAACGTTGGGATAGATGGAGCCTGATGTCTTGGTAAGCAGGTCTGCCCAAAGGAGTTTTAGCCACAATGGCATAGTCCAAAGGCTTACAGGACAGATTAATCTCATCAACAGTGAAGAAAGTAGTGGGCTCCCCCGAGTTGGTGTATGCAGGGCCATGAACAGCAATAAGAGGAGGAGGAGGAGAAATAGATTAAAAAAGAACCTATGCGAAGGATGGCTGGCTAGGTGAAGGACTAGCACTAGGATCCCCTGTAGAAGACACCAAGGGAAGAGAGGGCCATGGGTTGGAGACCTTGCTCTTCGGTGGGGCAGGCAAGGGGCCGCCAGCAGGAGGCTTGCCACGGGCACCAGCAGCATCCGCAAGAGGAGGCTTCGCGGCTGAAGCAGAACGCGCAGGAGGGGCTCTAGACGCACGGGCTTGCACAGGGGCCTTGGCAGGGCCCTTCCCATGACCATCAGCCACCGCGCCAGGGACAGGTGGGGACACACGAACAGGACCAGCATCCACACCCTTCTCAGCAACAGCATGGAGGGCCGGGGGAGAGGGGGCAGGCGGAGAGGCAACAACTCCATCCAAGGGGGGACCAGACCGTAGAGAGGTCACATGTCCACCAAGGATAGCAGGATGCACCGAAGTAGGAAGCAAGGGAGATGAAGAGGCACCATTTGCAGATGAAGGGATGCCAACAGAAGTCGAAGGGATGCCATCAGCCTACGGGTTGGAGGACGCAGCAGCCTGCTGCAAGCCATCAGCAGGAGCATCCACAGGGAGGACGGCTCCAAGAGCAGCATCCCTGGTCACCGATGGTAGTGGGCCAAGGGCAGCAGCAGCAGCAACAGAAGGTGGCGGGCCATGCAGGGAGCATGGAGCAGAACCATCCACGGCAGGTGGCAGCACATGACCAGCAAACAAGTCCACTAGGCCACCAGCAGCAGGAGAGCCACCGCGTGGAGGATCCAATAAGGCAGGAGGGTGGGACGGAGGCCCCCCACCAGGGCCTACCATACAGGCCAAGGCAGGGAGGAGAGCAGAATCGCCCTGGGAGGCCAAGACAATCCGTGTGGGTTTTTCTCCCGTATAATCTATAGAACCCTATGGTGAGTTTATTCCTCAGCTCATCGACTCACAAACGATATAGTTGCGATGTACTCTTCGCGAGGATCGTTTCGACTATTTTTACGTATTTTTCTAAATTAGTATATTTTTGGCATATTTTACAGATTTTCAAAAATTAGAAATTATTCTAATTTTCTTTATATATAAACCTTAACCCCCCACCCTCTCTCATTCTCACTCACGAAAACTACACTAAAAAGCTATAAAGAAGAGGAAGCAGGAGTAGGGAACAGGCAAGGGAGAGGGAAGCTAAAAGAAAAAGGGAAAGCCGTACCACGCGAGCGCGGCTGCCAAACTAACCTTGGCTCCCAAGCTACTCCAAACAACAACAGAAGGGTAAACTCTGAACTCGAAAGGTCAGGAGTTATCGATTTGTCGACAAGCACGAGGCCTAAAATAAAGGCCTATAAGACCAGACAATAATTCTAGAAAAGACCTAGACAGACACAGACCCAACACGACTAGAACATCGTGCACACGACACAGCACTGACCTCGGGCAAGACCACGAGATGGCTAACCTGGAAAGGTTACAACGAATAAGAAACGCGAGAGTCACGAGACTCACGTGTCACGTGACTGAAGTACCTCCTCACTAGAAGAACCGTCAGCTGCGTCCACTGATGTCTTATGCTATGCCTACAAGTACCTTGCTACAAGCGCCAAGAACAGTGGAGACTGAGGTACGCTCTAAAAGGAACCAAGAACTACAGTAGCGAGTGACTAATCAGGGTCACACCTATCGGCGCAAGTCCAACGCCCCTGACCACGTGTGCACACACTGACTTTTGCCTAAGCTAGGCCTCTAGCTAGTTTTCTCACAACGTAGGACGCTATGGTGAATATCGCGGGAGCCCACGGAAACTAGCTTACAAACTATAAATCGGGAACTGCCCTGCCGTAAAGGCCATCACGCCGAAACATGTCGTAAGGCTACGACTAGTGGAGGCTTACGAGATACAGACTCCAAAACGTGAGTGCCAGAGTAATGACAGGCAAGGAAGCACTATCGCACATACTACGAAGCACCAATGACAGTACAAGAAACTGTCGACAGACTCAGGACAAGGCAACTAGACCTGAAACTACAACGATCCTTGAGTCTAAAGACTTAGAGTCAAGATCATTGTACAAAGCGGAACAAGCCGCCAATCGGTCTAATCCTAAGCCAAAGAAATCGACTCACTGTAGGAAACGACTCACGGAGACCTGAGGGAACACCGAGAACCCTCAACACACCTGGACACATAGAACGAGGTAAGACGATACCTCACGACATCCAGAACCATGTCTCAAATTGGACAGAACCGCCGAGACACACACAAGGTCACTTATCAACCACTGGGTCACACCAGGTTGACCAGAACCAGATAATGACGACTCTACAGTAGGAAAGAGAATCCTACCACAAGCAAGAAGACTCCTGGCTACCTCAAAACGTAGGCTTAGCCCTCATAGGACATCAGAAGATATCCACGGGACAACGGGCAAACCACAAGGTCAAGCCAAGATTTCAGAAAATGAAAACACTGGCAAACCACCCTTTGGAGGATAAGTGATCTATCACTCGGCCGCCTAACGACATAAGCAGTCAAGGAAGGAATCACTACACCCATAGGGTTAAGGACTCTGGTGGTCAAGGGTTGGGCCGCCACGTCACTATGGCGGTCAAGGAATAGGCCACTAGACATAGTTGACCCCAAACAGACTTACCCCATCGAACCACCGTAGCGGTCTAATATAGACGCACTACACGGACTTGATGGTGAAAGAAGGAACCACCACACTAACCGCCCTAAGACATAGACCTAGGAGAAACTTCTGAGGATCAATACTCAGAGAGAAATCATCAAATTATAGACTATAGTTTAGCCACAACTGGAAAGAGGAAGAACAGATAGAGCAGGACTGTCCGTCTGCCCTAACGGTCTTGTGATAGACCGCAAGGAACTAAAAATGGTCGAACGATAGACCGTAAGGCTCAATGGTCCAAAGAGATAAGACTGAAAAGACCTAACGGGACTCTCTGCACCCTAGCTGTCTAGCAAAGGACCACTAAATCCCACTAACGGTCGCCTGATAGACCATTAGGGAAGATTATCCATTAAAGGATAAGGCCAACGGGAGAAACATAAGACAACAGGACTCCTGCCCGCCTAGCGATCTACCAAAGGGCCGCCAACACCATCTAACTGTGGTGCTATAGACCGCTACGGCAGGTAGACATAGAAAAAAGAGGAAAAGACTTGCTAAGCTTGAAATGCGATGAAGAGATAAGGAACTAGGCCCAACTAGTGAGAGTGATTCATAAAATAAGCCTAAAAGTGACCAAAATGGCCCAATAACTGGTGAATAACTCGGGACATCATAAAATTAAATAAGGAGATGACTCAACTTATTGGTCATAAAATGGGTGTCAACAGATGTCCCTCCTTAATATCCTCTTTGCAGGAGCGAAAGCGAAATGGAACATAGAGATGAAGCGAAAATACAGCGAAGCGGGCTGAAAAGCGGACGTTAAGGTAAATGACACCCGTTCTTAAACAACAGGCGATAGGAATCTTCTGGAAAACTTCGAACCAATCACAAGGAATGGCTAAACCGAATGACGCAAGCCTGGAGGAACTAACAACTAAAGGAAACGAAAACATGACCAACCTCCTCACTGGAACGCACAACTAATAGGTGGCCGGAGCAAGCAAAAAAGTAAATAGACAGGCAACTAAACTCCAGACAAGAACCCTCAGCTAACCAAACTGAGCAAATAGACCGAAGGAAACCTTCCAACTCAGAGTGGAATGATTCTCCTTACCCGAGACCATGAATACATAGCTATCCAACATTACTAAGACATCTTAGATAGATAAGGGCACATGAATGCTCAAAAGATGCGCATGATGCATGCTAGGCGAAAGGAAAAGAAATCATCAAAACGAATATAAAGAAAGGACAAAAAATAAGAAGATACTCAAGAATAGTATTGCTAGACCGGACAAATTAGGGTCGGGACACTATCTGCAACCACGGCATGCAAGATAGAACCATCGTCCCCCAACTCTTCCAACCTAACGGCCTATCCAACGATTAAATATGTGCACTTCGATCATCATCATTTTTGTTAAAGGGGAACATCAAATCCTAGAACACGTGAATGACCAGTCGGTTCTCGAGGTAATATATCATAGCTACCATATAGTAATGCATTAAGGGCTGCAAGGATCGAAATACTTACCTGAATTACCTGCCTCGCGAGAAGCATCATGATGCAATGGTGGTTATGATTATGACAATAAGAGATTAGTCATCAACAGTTAAATCCATAGACTAGGCATTAAACATGAAATAAAGCATAGACCATACAAGGATGAATCAAAGAATAGAGCAGATATAGCATTACAACACAAACGGTCATGCCAAGACCGAAAAGGATAGCCTAGCGGTCTAGCTCTAGACCGCTACCACTAGGGCAGTTCACATTCCCCGTTGGGCTTGACTCAAAGTAAAAATGATCCAGGGAGGACCGCCAAGCTCAGCCTAATGGTCTTACGATAGACTGTAAGGCTCTGGGGGAATTCAAAAGGAAGAATCAGTCGCTCACTCTACCACTCGTCTCATTCCTTTGACCCACTCTCAACCCTTTCAACCCTCACTCCGGCGACGAGCTCCCACCGGTGACCACCACCACCAACTGGTCCCTTTGCTCACCCAAAGGATAATGGGGCAGAAGAGGGCGGCGGTGCGATGATTTCTACACCAGCTAGAGGAGGAGGGATCTCCTTCGGCGACGGTGATCCCACTGGAAGGGGAAGAGCCACCACTGGCCCAAGCCGAAACAGGCGAGCCGTCCACGGCAGCGACGGTGCCTGAGGATGCCTCTGGAGGTGAAGAAGACAAACCTACAGTGGAGGAGACACCGACGGTGGTGATCGGGCTCCGTTCGTCTGAGGTAGGGTGATCCTTGAAAAACACCATTTTTCAATTTCTAATCGCATGCATGTGGGTAGGACAGGAAGGGAATGAGTCAAGGGACCCAAAGAAACGATGTTGAGGCCATTAGAGCCCTCCTCCAAGCTTGGGGAAATAGTGGGAAAACACCGCGACGGCGGGTGCCTAGCGGTCCTTCCAGTGATCGTTAGTGAGAAAAATGGTCTAGCCCAGACTGTTAGAGGTGAAGAAACGGTCCAGAGGGGATCGTTTGGGTTTTCAGAGTGATTTTTTTTCTTTTTTTTGATGCAATGCATGGATTGTTAATTAATTATTATATGGATGACTGACCCCTAAATGTTAAACAAATGCAGGGAAAGCACCGGATGAGGATCTCTTGGCAGTGGGTCTGAGTAATGTACCTAGCACTACCAGACTTCTAGAGAGAGAGGCTAGCTTCGATGGGATTCGTCGAGCTTCTGAGCATCGAGGTGATGAGGCTAGACATTACCTTGCTGTACGCGCTCCACGATCGGTGGGACCCAGTTAGTAGGGCATTTCTATTCCCATGGGGACATATGATCCCCACGCTAGAGGACGTGGCGAGGATCACAGGGCTGAGAGTGCACGGAGCACCAGTGGCGGGGATGACCTATGCCGACTATCGGGAGCTAGCGCGGGAGCTGCTAGAGCTAGAGCTGACGAGACTAGGACACCACTCGTTCATGTTGGCACGAGCGACCCTCCAGGAGAGCCTGGGGCTGAGAGGAGCGGCGATCGCCATAGGAGAGTTACCAGAGGAGCACCTTGGGAGGCTGAAAGACCCAGCTAGACAAAGAGTGGCACCAGGACTAGGACCCGAGGGAGACGTAGTCCTGCACCATTTCTTGATGCTGATGTTCGGGAAGCTACTCTTCGCGACGAGGGTGAACGGGGTGAGCTGCAAGCTCCTCCCACTACTACGAGACTTGGACAGAGTGGGGGGCTATGCATGGGGCGCCACTGCTTTGGCGTTTCTATTTGACTCCCTCAGTACCACCAACCGGCAGATGATGCTGGGTGGCTTCTCACCTCTACCTCAGGTAAAATGCCCTGCCTTAAATGTTTATGCAAAATGCAATTATGATTATGACTACTATGGCTTTTATGATTGCTATATGCTGACACTTGGCAAATGTAGGTATGGAGCTACTTGTACCTCCCGAGCTTAGGCAGAGGGAAGGAGGTACATTCGGACCGGGTGCCCATCGCGAGGCAATGGATGGCGGTTCGAGACACGGGGTCACTGCGACGCCTAGCGCGAGTGATCCAGGATGACCTTGACACACTCCCTTATGCATCGGTAAGACTTCTAAACTGCTAAACTCAAAATGCAATTAAATGCTTTTACATACTGATGCTGACTCTAATGCTTTCTCTTAAGGTGTGCTGGACATCGTACCGTGATGAGGGTCACGAGGGACAGCCCTAGGTGGAGGTAGACTAGGCATACGCGGGTCGAGACGAGTGGCTACACTGCATGAACATCATCGAGCCACTGCACCACCACCTGATCATAGGGACCAGAGAGGGCCACCTGCCAGAGGTGGAGTTCCCAGCGAGAGATGATGAGCGCATAGGACGATCCTCGAAGTGATTGAGCAGAGAGATAGATTGGGTCACACGGGCATTGGACTAGGTGCGGGACTGGACGCGGAGAGGTCAAGTGGTGCGAGCCCGAGCTACCAGTGACGAGGTGATGTGACACAACCTAGGACTTAGGCAACAAGCACGATTTGCAACCGAATGGGCCGAAAATGACAGCCAACTCACTCGACACTCCACCCAAACCCGAGGAGACTCGGTGATGCCGAGTGGAGGGTGTGGGGCTGGTCCCTCACTGGTAGAGGGCCAGCAAGGCCAGAGGGTCTCCCAAAGGGGTTTGGCTAGCCCGATTCTAGGGCCGACCCGGTGCCGAGAATCCTTGCACAGCTGTAATAACATCTTTTGATATAATGTCCCAGCAGAAGGTGAAAAATCTACCAGTGTACCCATCAGGACCGGGAGAACTGTCCGGGGCCAAGGCATTAACAACATCTTTAATTTCATCCCCATCAGGAATTGCTGTAAGAGATATGTTATCTGCATCAGATAGTAAAGAAGGAATGTGTGCTAAGATCTCAGGTTTAATATCATGCTCAGCAGAGGTGAATTGTTGCCTGTAGAAGTCCACAGCTAGATCTTTCAAAATAGCTTCGTCATCACACCACTCTCCATTCTCAAGTTTTATTCGGTGTATAGCCATCCGAGCTCTCTTTTGCTGCACATAAAGATGGTAAAACTTAGTATTGCGATCCCCCATTTGAAGCCAATTCGTTTTAGCCTTCTGCCCCTAATATATTTCCTCTAGATGGAGGGCCATCCTATGTTCAGCTTGGGTAGCTTGCAAATTTATTCTGTTACTGTCACTTGGGTCATCATCAAAAGCTAACTCAGCTTGCAGCACTCCCTCCTCAACTTTAAGTTTCCTCTCAAAAATATTGCCAAATTGCTCATAATTCCACTGTTTAAGTATAGCTTTAGTGGCTTTTAGCTTGTATTGGAGGTTGTAGAAGGCATTCGAATGATTTGTAGTAATGGACTCCCAGGCTTTGCGCACCATATCCTTAAATCTAGCATCCTCAAACCACATGTGCTACACCACAAATCTGCCTGGGCCAGAGCTAACCTGTATCTGATTTAGAAGCAGAGGAGAATGGTTTGAAGGCTCCCTCATTAAATGCTTCACTGCAATAGCAGGTAAGGTCTCAGCCCACTGATCATTAATCAGAACTCTATCCAACCGGGCTTTGATATTTTTACTTCCACTCTGATTGTTACACCAGGTGAATGGGTTCCCCGAATAGCCAGCATCCATCAGCCCAGCCATAGCAACAAAACCTTGAAAGTCCATCATAGAGTTGATGAACCCCATAGTACCTCCCTTCTTCTCATCAGGCGACAGGATAGCATTAAAATCGCCCCCCAAAAACCATGGTTTTTGTACTGAACCCCCAAACTGCAGCAGATCCTGGTATAAAATTCTCCTAATAGCCACATCACAAGAAGCATAAACAAAAGTGGCCAAGTATTCCCCTCGACCACCATCTCGCACCAAGACAGTAATAAACTGAGCATTCCTTTGGACAATTGTGACAATAATGGAATTATGCCATAAGATCCATATTTTAGAATTGTCATCTTGATTAGCACAAGCACCGTCAAACCTCAAACGTTGCCTTATACTATCCAGTCTTTCCACAGAAACCTTTGGCTCAATAATACAGACCAGCTGAATATCATTTTTCCTTAAATGACTCTTGATACTCCTAATAGATTTTGCATTACCAATACCTCGAATGTTCCATATGAATATGGGACTAATCATTGGGAATGAGAGGAGTCTTGATGTCCACTCGCAAGATGCTTTGCTTTGGCTCTGGTTAAAGGTTGTTGAGTAGAAGTTCTCGTCCGTTTACCTCCTCCTTCAACAATTCCCGTGGCTGCCTGCTCACACACCAATGTAAAATCTTGCATAAATACATTCTCTGCCTCCGATAAGTCAGCCTCCCTAGGATGGGGGCACCCACGATAGTGGGCGGACTTCGTGCCTTGAGGGCACGGGGCTCGCTCCTCACTCAATCCGTGGTGGCCACTCGTGATTGGGGAACCATGAGGTCAGACGGTCTCTATCTCATCGGCTGAGCTCAGATATGATACTTAATGAACAGATAAAACTAGGGAGGGTTCAGCGAGTACCTGATCGGTGTGAAGACACCAATCCTGAGCCAGAGACGAGGGCTAAGAGCGCCAACCCCGATAAGCCTCCCTTGTCCTATCGGTGACCCAGACTATGCAACCTTCTGAGAATGGATGGTACCGGCACTCCTCACCTTAGATCGTGACCATTCCAACTCCATATCATTCCTGAGGCGTCCCTCTTCGTGACAAGTCTGGTCTCGACCCGATCCAGCATCAGACCAGTAGGATATAGCTCTGGTGAGTCAGTTCCAGTTTCCTATTCCTGCACTCAATTCGACCCCGCCGGCGTTCAGGGGCCACCGCTGAGTCATCCGGCCAAGTTCCATAGATATTTTTGGTGAAGGGCAACTAGAGTCGGTCCTCTCTCCAACAAACTTGATCTCGGCTTGATCTGACGTCCCAGTCGAGAGTACTGTCCCGATCAAGAGCCCTCTGGTCTGCAGAAAGTGTAATCTACGTAGTCCTGCAGCAATCAGCATCAGCATCTTGTCCGCGTTTCGATTTGGGTAGTTCTCCTTCCTAGTGTTCCACAAGTCGAGTAGCTTTCCATCGGCGCTGACCTCGCCTTCATCGAACATCTGGATAGGGAGCATCATCCCTGACAAGTTACTGGTACCAGAGCAGACCGACTGCTCTAGTGACTGTGTAGGCTAGTATTCCGGCCACCTCCATCACGCCACCGAATCCCCTCCCCGCCTGGCCGAATTAGTGCCCCTCCCTGCTTAGAGGCGGTGTTTGATTGTATTATTAATTTTCCCCACCCTACGATCACCCTCCTGCATGAGGAGTAGTGCTGTAATAGTAGATCACCGATCAAGCTACACCGACACGCGTGCGGGGTCGCGCATGTTCCCCACTCGCCCTCGTCTCCGGTCGGAGTTGGCTTCTTCAGGCCGGCTAGGTGAGCCCCAAACCCTCCTCCTGGTTAATTCTATCATTCAATATCATATTTGAGCACTGCCAGTGAGGAAGCGCCTGGCCCTGGCAGACCAGCTACATTGAGTGGCCATCATGGGAGTGAGTGTTACCTACGCCCTCCATGGCGTGTGGTCTTCCCCGTTGACACGAGAGCTTCGAAATCTAAGGGAGGGTCCCATCTCAACTGTGCCATTACCCTCAACCAGCAAGGGTCTGGTCCCCGAACTCGACCTTCCATCCCCAAGTCACCCCGGGACAAGGGACGTGCATCGAGTGAGCTAGTCCGCCGACATCGAGTTCGGGCCATCACTAGTGTGCTTGCGACGGTAGGTCCGAGGCTCTTCATATCATTTCCACTACACCCCATGGTTGTCTTACATCAAGTGGTATCAGAGTAAATTTTAGACTTGTCTCTACAAGTCTAGTCCTAGGGCGCTTGCATCCATTAGCCCGTGCATTCCCCCCCCCCTTCCAAAACCATGAACCTCACCTGGCATACCAATAACTACCACTTCAGGAATAAACTCTTCTCTCCGTCCCTTCGGGTGACGAATACGCCCCTTCGACCTGGACCCCTCGTCCAGGTCATTTGCATCGATAAACTATTCCATCCTCCCCCCATGGGTCAGATTAACCTATTCGGATCCAGCTCCCTCATAAAACCACTCGGTGGGCCGCAAGGCTCGCATGGTGGAGTGGTCCCCTCGTCTCTCCCCTAGGGAGGCGGGCACTCTCCTATGCATCCTCGCGAACCTGACTGAAGTATTCCCTAAATAAACCACCGTCATGAACTCATCGCTCTCCAAGATGCAAAAAAGAGGGAAAAAAAGGAGAGAGAAGAGAAGGAAAAGAAGAATTCTAAAAAAAAATGTATGTATATGTACGTGCCAGGTGCATCAAAGAGACATGTGAAATGACAGTGTTCTATTTCTTTCAGAAGAGATTGAGATTACATGAGCATCGGGGCATACCCCTATGTTACATGTCAAAGAAAAAAGAGAAGAGAAAACCCCCTCGAGCGACGCTCAGTCGACACCCCGAAAAATCTCCTCGAGTGGGAGGATCCCAACGCAAGGGAACTTCGCCATGTCGTGCAGTCGGCCCTTCCGCTCCCTGAGGCGCGCCAGCTCTATCTCCACCATCTCGGCCTTGGCAACATCGACCTCTTCGGCCTCCCTCTCTATCGTCGCCTCGGCTTTGGTGAGATCGGTTTCGGCCACGACAAGATAGCCCTTCAGTTCCTCGATTCTGCTTCTAAGGGCGTGAACATCACGGTGGCCTTCTTCTAGGGCTTTATCAAGTTGCTCCTCGCTGCCTCGCCGCGTCTCCAGGGCTTGCAGATATTCATCCTCCTGGGCGTTGATAGCAGCACGCTCACTGGGGGCTTGGGTCTCAAGGAACTCACAGCGGTTGACATATTTCAGTAATAATAAGACCCACCGTGACCACTCTTCTAGTGGGTAGCCCAGCACTTGTAATGCCCTGGCCAGCTGCATCACTACGGTGTGCACCGCTCGGTAGGTGATGGAAGGGTCAGCAAAAATGATTGATCGTAGCACCAGCAGCATCTGCCTGACTGGTGCATCTGACATGCGATGACCAACTGAAGGCATGGCTGGAAGGTCAAACTCGACCGCGTTGTCCACAGTCATCCACAGACCCGCATCCACGGAGGCCAAGGAGGACGGAAGAGCGGAAGCCAAGTCGCTCCGGCCCCCGACCTCAATAGAAAACTCCTGACCGGCCACTGCCAGCGGAACGGGAAGGATTGTGGCCTGATCGCCCGGCCCCGCTATTGTGAGGGGTCGCTCCATCTCTGCCATGGCCGATGGGCCCACGTCCTTCTGCACCTCCCCGGCGAAGCTCAGACCCGTCGTCGCCTCGCAGCTCAGCAGGGGGAAGGATCTTGCCCTACGCTAGAGGAAGGGCGCCGGATAAAGCTGGATCAGACGTTAATGTCGGGGGACTAATGGTTCCCTTTGCCTATGCTTCTTCCCCCCGGGGAGCAACAACGCTCGCCGGGGTCTCCTGCAGGAGCCGAGTTTCCTCCGGCGTGGTGAGCTTTTGGAAGGCGAAAGGGGAATAGTGAGTTTCAGGCTGGCCCCCGCTCGCATGAAAAAGTCCAAGAACTCCACGTCCAATCCCCAGTCTCTTTTGCCAAGGAGTGACTTCTTCATGAAGCTGCCGAGAAGTGGGGATGCATTGAACGCATGAGGAAAATTAGGAGGCAATGGTCCATCGAGTCATGGTGGGAAATGAAGAAGGAGCTTAGAAGGGTCTACCTTCCCCACCCGGTCACCTCCAACCAGCCCCACCCAGTCACCTCCCACCAGGAAGGTCATAGTCGGAGGCAAAGAGTCCCACATGTAGAAGAGCCTAGGTCCAAGACTAGGCCTAGCGATTATGGGTGAATTCACCATGAAGCCCCCACCCCAAGTCCCACCTTTGCCGAACTCTTACAAATATTTTTGGATCAATTAGATAAGAGGTGCGCTTATATTGAGTCCCTGATTTCCCCTTGCCCACCTCTGAGATAGGACGAAACCAAGCCTGAGCCTAAGGAGGTCGTAGTCGGTAGTCTTATCCTAGCACCATCTACAGAGTCCCCAGGTCCTCTCCCTATCATGGAGGACATCCTCTCCCCATCCAAGGAGATGTTTCATCACAGCGTTCACCCTTCAAACTTCATACGAAGCCCCTCGTGCTTCTAAAGGGTGAGATAATCATTAAAGAGCCACTACTTAGCTGGCTTAAGAAGGGCTTGATCCCTAAAGCACCTTGCTATCTATCCATGGACCCCATACTACAACTAGTGCCCGTCAACTCATTCCACATAACGTTCCAGTCCTGTCACCATGTTGATACATTAGAAGACCTTACTAAGGGATTAGATTGGCAATGGAAGTTGACGTACATGTTAGCCCCAGGCTTCGACCAATCCACAAGTCGTAGCTTCACACATCCCACATTGGGGTCCATTACCTCCGTGTACACCATGGGTCATGTCACCACAGAGGTTCTTTTGTTCCTCCCCATGCCGACCGAGCCTAACTACATTCCCTTTATCCGGAGGGAGGAACCATATCTTCTATACACTGTCCCATCTACCACAATGGATGAAGGTGACCATTCATACCTTCATGAATTTCAAGCATGGTACTATGTAATGGAGGAACCTGCCACGATGGGTCATACATTCTTTGACCCTTTCGATCCCTTCCTTAGTGGGTCTCTTGACCTACAACCTCCATTCCACCTCTTCAGGGAAGCCCCCTATCACACCCCTCCCACATGGGCCATTCATCCTACACATGGCAAGGAGCCCGTTTATAGGGGCAATCAAAAGGGTGCATTCACCTCCCCTAGCCCACCCAAACCTCCTAAACATCCCCAGTCCAATAGGACGTCATTGCATGCATGGTACACTTTAGGATATCTGGGAGTTTGTGATGCTACCGACATTAGGTTGCATCTTGTGTATGCATGGCATACATTCAGATGTCCTGGTCCACCATTGCATATGTATGGGTCAGACTAACAGTAGGTTTGTCTAGGACCATGTGTGAGTCTTTATTTTGGACAGTCTGTGAGAGTCTGCATGTGTCGAATCCAGTCCATCTCATGTCAGCTCGCGATGTCAATCCCTATTGAGTGCGAGGCAAGTCGGATTGAATGCATACGTTGTAGACTTGCTAGAGTTTGGGATCAGCTCTTCTTTCAGTGTATCAGATCTAGTCACCCATAGGGACCCAGCGGTGATTCCTAGTGAGTCATTGAGGTGCGTTCCAAGGATCGCGAAAACGTAATTTTCTATTTTTTTATATTTTTCTAAAAATTTGGATTTTCTATAAATAGGGGCATTTCTTTTTCCTTTTCACCTTTTCTCCTTCTTCCTCTTTCCTTCTTCCTCCCCCAATGTGAGCACCCCTCTCTTCCTCCTCTTCTTCCGGTGAGCTCGCAGCGGCGTCCCCTCCGGCAGCAGACGGCGCGGGGCGGCGACATGGTGATGACGACGACGGTGAGGCGATCGTGGCGGTGTAAAGCTTGTGGGAGATCGTGAAGGGACGAGGGTTCTAAAAGTGTTCTCCGTGATTTGTGGACGATCCAGCGCGCCTCAAGGTGAGATCGAGGTAGGGTGACGTTCCCTAACTCCCCGCATTCCTTTCCCATGATTTCTAGCCCGAGGGGAGGCCGAGAGACGGGTTTCCATGCTGGGTTAGGGTTTTTCATGATTTGGGGAGAGTTTGCCCGATCTATGGATTTAAGTCGCGATTCTACGTTTTGATGGCCTAGAAGCATGCTAGGGGTCCATAGGGGGCTTCCCCCTTGTTTTCCCCCTCTCCCATGGAGGTATGGGGGGTGGTTGGTGTTTTTGGTCATTTTTCGCCGGTTCACCGTCGGAACGGTGTGACAGTCCTTCCAGTGACCGTCACAGCTTGTGATGCCCCAGAGTGGGTGCGTCACAGACTATGACGCCCCATGGTGGGTTCGTCACAGGACGTTGTTTTGCCGACTGGGTGGCTCGTGGGCCAGATGGTCCCACGATAGACCGCCAGGGCTTGTGACCCGCCTAGGTTAGACCATCAGAGTGACGATCCGACCATTGGCATCCGACCGTTATGATTTTTTGACCGTTGAGTTTTTGACCGTTGGGGGGTTAGGGACTCTGACGCACCCAGGGTAGGGCGTTAGAGCCTTGTGACACCCCAGTGAGGGAGCGTCAAAGCTGACGCTGCCCATCACCCTAACGCTCCTAGGTAGGACTGTTAGAGGCTATGACGCCCCGAGGGGTGTGCATCACAGCTAATTTTATCCTGTCTCCTGACGCACCTAAGGAGGTCTGTCAGAGACTGTGACGTCCCGAGCGGTGTGCGTCATAGCTTGTTTCTACTCGTCTCCTGACGCACTGGGTTAGGTGCGTCAGGGACTGTGACGCACCAGGGTTGGCGCATCACAATGAGTTTTGCACCGTTGGCCTGACGCCCCTGTGTTGGGCCATCAAATCGCTGTGACGGCCCAGCAGTAGACCGTCAGAGCCTGTGGCGCTCTTGGGTAGGACTGCCAGGCTCTGGGCTGCACTGGATGGGTTGCAGTCCCGTTCTTCTCTGACTGTGGTCACCGTGCGACAGTGCTGGTACGTGGGATGGTCCCTGTACTTCATCGGGTTTGGACATTGTTTTCCATAGCTTCAGAGTCTACTCCTTCAGAGACACTCCACTAGTCGTAGCCTTCGATACACGTGTGTTGGCCCACCAGGGAGTGGTGGAGGGCCTACCCTGAGGAAGGTTTTTAGACTGGTTTTCGTTGTGCCCCACATGTAGCAGCCAGAGTCCAGCTGAGGGGAAAACTAGTTAGAGGCCAGACCTAGTGCGTACGGTCTGTGTGTGCACACGTGGTTGGGGGCAGTTCCCTACCCCACATCTCCCACAACCTCTGCCAGCAAGCCCTTCCTCCCCTATCCACTCCCTCCACTTCCAACCACCCCCACATCCATCAAAACCCTTCTTTGCTCCATTCAGTTCGCAGGCAGCAGCAAAAGCCCGACTTGTAGAGCCTGTCTCGGGGTCATTCAGTGACTTCAGGAGGTGTACCATACATCGATGTAAAGCTCTCCCAGTTAGCTTCACAGGCGGGAGATCTCATCTCAATCCGAGTTCGGAGCTGCCCGGGAGAGCCGTTCTCCACAAATTGCGTAGAACCAGTCCGGCCTGCAACTAAAGGTGACTTACTAAAGCTCCAGCAACCACACCCCATCTCCCCTTTGGGCGCCGTTTAGTTGGGATGTTCCTCTACTAGTCCTCTGTCCAAAACAGCTGGCGGAGCCTCGTTTGGAGTCCGGAGCTGTCTGTTCCAAATTTTCTTCCCCGGGTGCGCAGGTCAGTCCACTCAGAATTAGAGTAGACACCCCTCCACTCTATGTCCTCTATCTCCCTACTCCGACCTCCCATGGTGGCTTTCCTGGTTGGAGATCGAAGAGGATTCATTCACGGACGTGCCCGTTTTTGTCCCGCACCATTTCGACGACAGGAGTGATCGTGACGACGCTGCCTTCCTGAGAGCCATTCTCCACAGACTGCGCAGAACCAGTCCAGCCTGCAACCAGAGGTGACTTAGTGAAGCTGCGGCGATCACACCCCTAGCTCCCCTTGGGGCGCCGTTTTGCTGGGACGTTCCTCTACCAGTCCTCTGTCCAACACAGCTGGCGGAGCCTCGTTTGGAGTCCGGAGCAGCCCGTTCCAAATTTTCTACCCCAAGGTAGCAGATCAGGTCAGTCAGGACCCGTCCAGACCCCCTCTCACTCTTCTGGACATAACTCTCGACCCGACATCGTCTGGTGCTCTACTTGGCTGCCGCTCGAAGAAGACTTGACTACGGTCGTCCTCGACTTGGTCCTGCCATGATCGGACTTCTGGAGTGGCCGTGATGACTTCTTCCAGTTGCTACTGCACCCCAGGACCAGTCTGAGCCAGAGTGAAGAGGACCAGGACCTGAGCCTGCCCCGGCCGGTGACGACGACGGGGCCGCCCACAGAAGTTCGCAGGCATACCAAGGCCTGTCAGTGACGTTTTGGCACTAGCCACGGTGACTTCCAAGCTCGGGGGAGTGTGTGGCAGTGTCAACACCCACCCCCTGTCCTATTATTCCAGACCTGGAAAAAACTGCGGGTTCTCTTCTACATTGGTTTTTCCCCTCCCCTCGCTTGGCCGGCTGAAGGCCCCTCCCTGTGTGGAGATAGTTTTGGATGTAACTTCAACTAATCCCTGCCCTAAGATCCTCCTCCTGCATGAGGTGTAGTTCATGTAACATTTAAATAGGGAGAAGCCTCACCGACGCAGTGTACGGGGAACCCACACTTCCCCGCTCGTCCACGTCTCTGAACGGGGGTCGGTTTCTTCAAACCGACCATGTAAGCTCTAAACCCCTGCTCTCATGTCAGTTCTTGTTCATTTCATATCTGTCGAATTACTCCGCTGGTAGAGAGAGAGCGCCCGTTCCCGGAGCCCCTAGCTTCGAGAGGTCACCGTGGAGTTGCGAGTGCTAGTGCTCTAATATTAGCAGAATTTTTAGCTCTATCCTTCTCGGTCCATTTGAGTTTATCTCTCGACACTTTGTGCAGACCATGCGTCATTACCTTCCCAAGGTTAGGATCATTTGACCTTACATACTGAAGCAGATTTTCTAACCATAGATCGAAGTCCTCACCTCTGTGCTGTGCCCCCTGGGCTTTGTGATGGAGTGTTATTTTGATGATATGATAGCAACTTCTTGAGTCAGATGATGTTTTGATGATAGCAACTTCTCATGTCACTTCTTTCCTTGAGTCACTTCTTTCCTTCATAAATTAGTGCCTGATTGAATCACCAACTGTTATGCATGATTAGTGCTGCCTATTGCAGTTGTTGCTGCAAGTCTGTGCATTTAGGAGAGTCATTATTTATAGAAGGTCTGTCAGTGCATTTATGAGGACTGCATTGTTCAAGTCCATGCACGTTTGGGTCTGTGTTTGTCGCCTGATAAGTCCATGCACGTTCTGGCTTTAGCCAAGAACATGAGCCTGTGCACACTTTCTAAAGTCCGTGCAGAGTCTTCAAAGTGCATCAAATAAGGTTAAGGCATGAAATCACAAAGTCCATGCACTTTCTACAGGCTTACATGTGCATACTTGATCATCTGCATGGTTGGTTTGTGGCAAACAAGTTTGTTGTTTGACATTCATAGTCCGTGCACATTTCATTGTCATTTCCCAAGTCCGTGCACATTTTCGTTTGCCCTTGTACGTGTTAAAGTCCATGCATGTTTTTATGCTAAGTCCATAATTGAATATATGTGCATGGGTTAAGTCCGTGCAAGTTTTGGACTTAGAAATATCCTACTCGATGCACTGTTTGTTTACAAGTCCGTGCACATTTTAGCCTTGTGTTAAAACAAAGTCCATGCACAAACAACTCCATACACATTTCGCATTTCCAACTGAGTCCATGCATATATCTTAGTCTGTGTGCATTTTCAGCAAAACAGGTCCATGCACGTTTCACTTGCAAAAGTTCGTGCATCCTTTTGACTACCCCAAGTTCGTGCACTTTGTGTTGATGTCCGTGCACATCAAACCCCTTGCACATTCTGGAATTAGTCAGTTTGCTGTTGTGTTGCATGATCTATTAAGTTCGTGCACATTTTATCCTTCAAGTCTGTGCACATCAAACCCCGGGCACATTTTGGACTTAAGCTGATTGGCATTGGGTTGCATCGTAAGTCCGTGCACATTTTACCCTCCAAGTCCATGCATACATAAGTCCTTGCATCTTTTATATCTGAAGTCTGCATCTACTATTGCAAGGTCCAAGCATATAGAAGTCTGTGCACATCTCATGTCCGTGCACATTAAACCTCGAGCATCTCATGTCCGTGCACATCAACCTCTTGAGTTCTATTGAGTGGGTTAGAAGTCAGCTCTTTAGTTGTCTTGGTTGCCCTGTGTGATTCAGATCACCAACTCTCCATCTATTCAACATTAGGAGTTCCCATGTTGTTCTAGTTATTTACCCAGAGAACTTCTAAGCCATCATTTCTCAACAAGTTTTCATTGGGTCTGATTAGTTCGTTTTAATTCTGCATCGTTGATAGTTAGACAAAATTTTTAATTGGTTAAGGCATTTTCGAGAAGGATTCAAATATAGCTAAGTTGTACTCTATATCACAGAGACGCCTTTTGAAGTATTGGCTCAATTCTTGAAAAGAATATCGAAGTTAAGCATGCTTAATGGGGAGTAGTACTAGGATGGGTGACCTACCTGAAAAGTCCTCCATTCAGGAGCCGATCACTCTTAGAAAGGGACAAAATCATGAGGTCGGTAGGCCAAAGCGGATAATACCACGACGTTATAACGTATGGGGCATGACATACAGCCCCTCGATCCAATAGCAACCGGAGTTATCCCTCCGACAGTGAGACTTTGAGAGGCATTTTGCAGAGCAAGAGCGCACCCTCTGCGCCCTACGGAAGACATCTACCACCAAGGACGAGAAGCAATCCCCATTTTTTGACCATGTCTTGACGGCTGAGATCTCCCCCAGGATCTCACTTCCGACCTTCAAGGCATACGATGGCCAGGGAGACCCGACTGATCACTATGACAGTTTTGGCACCCTCATGACCTTGCGTAGGGCCTCCGACGCCATCAAGTGCCGAGCATTCACGACCACCTTGGTCCAAGATGCTCAGGCTTGGTTCTGAGCCCTCACCCCGGGCAGCATCTGTGATTTCTGGCAGTTCGGGCGAGTATTCAAGGAGATCTTTATCGGTAGCGATCCTCCACGATCAGTAGCGGGGCTGTTGGCCCTCAAAAAGGAACAGGGGGAGAGGCTCCGGGCCTATATTAACCGATTTAAATCGGAAGCCCTCCTTATCCCCCGCCTAGATGTTGCCTCGGCCATCACCGCACTGATCGGGAGCACCCGCGATGAGAACCTAAGGCGCGAGCTGGTTCTTCATCCCCCTGCCTCCCTCCCAGAGCTAGTGACCCTGGCCCTGTGACACGCAGAGTGTGAGGAAGTTCTCACCGCCTGTCATAGCACGACGGGCTCAGGACGAGAGGGGGACAAGAAGCCATAGTCCAAGCAATGCTCCAGATAGGGAAAATGGTGAAATCGAGAAGGAGACCCTAAAGCGCCCTCTTGGAAGTACAAGTGGTGCACTCCCCTGACCGCCCCCGTCTATGAAATTTACGAAGACATGAAGGGCTCGGGTCTTCTCCGCCAACCCGAGCCTATGAAGGTGAAACACTGCAACCGCCGAAAGCACTGTCTGTTCCACAGTGACCACAGACATCACACCAGTGATTGTCATTAGCTCTAAGATGACATTGAGCTCCTCGTCTGCCAAGGACACTTATCTCGATACATGTCCGAGCGCTGAAAGGACGCTGCTGCCCCTGAGGAGATCGACAATGTCCCCCGCGGAGTCCACATCAACGTCATTGCTGGCGGTGCGGCATCAGGTGGAGATAGCAGCCGAGGAAGGAAGCGTCACCCCGAACGGGCAAGTCGGGCCTCTGAGCCCCCGAAGGCCCCGCAGGCAAGCGAACAGCAGGCCTTGGTGTTCTCCGACCAAGACCTGGAAGGGCTAGCAACCCCGCACGATGACGCCCTAGTTGTATCGGCTACTTTAAACCATTGTAACGTAGATAGGATCTTAGTTGACAATGGTAGTGCCCCTGATGCACTTTCTTATGATTGTTTCCTCAAGATGGGTGAGAATCCATCTAGACTCCGCCCGATCCGAACCCCGCTTTGTGGGTATTCTATTTTGATCAAATTACATTTGGTCTTGCCTATGTTCTGATCGACACGACTGTTTAACTGCCACGTTCCGAGCAAACACGTTCCGCTGCTATCGGTTCGGGGCGTGACACACCATCTAACTCGGGTCTGTCACTCCACCACTTCCTAGTGGGTCAGTACGCGCATGCCGTAAGAAGGTTGCGTCTAGTGGAGGGTCACTGATGTGAACCCAGAAAATCACGCACGCACCCATCGCGAGTGACGCGAAGTAACCGGTGGTTCGAGGCCACCAAACTCTGGACAACCCACTAGACCTATTAACCCAACGGTCCTTGAGTCACAAGACTTAGGATCAATCATCAAACACGACGGCACAACACCGTCAATCTAGCCTAGTCCCTAGGTCTGAAACCATGGTGACGCGGAACCCGCAGACACCTCAAAACACAGACACGAAACCTCCGGGATGTCCGGGACACTCATGAGACCGAAAGTCGACAACTGGGTCAAAACCGGGTTGACCAGAGTCCAACACAACACTCAAACGGTCACGGAACAAGCCACTAAGGCAAATCGACAACACACAGGGATGAGCAGTTCTGGGAGGGCCGCACAAGGGATGCGCGGTCAGGGACAGCCCGCTCAAAGGGGGGGATGGGCGGTCAAGGGCAGGACCGCCCAAGCATGAACGGTCTGGGATTGGCCGCTCAAGGGTCAGATCCTAAGGGGGATAGGCGGTCAAAGCAAAACTGCCCAAGGGGATGAACGATCAAGCCCTGGGCCGCACAAGCCCACAACTCAGAACAGTTCTTGGTCAAAATGGTCTTGACCGAACCGTTGAACAGAACCGACTTACTACAGTGTCAGTCAAAATGGTCTTGACCAAACTGCCTAACGCGACCGACACTCAACAATTGACCAAGGGTCAACAGGGATGAGCGTGCAGACCCTGGCCGCTCAACCCAACGGAAAGACAGGCGGTTGGAACCTGGCCGCCCAAGGGGGGGATGGGCGGACCCTACCGGGCCATACAACCATGTGCGGTCTATCGTGCGACCGCATAAGCCCCAAAACCCAGTGGGGATGACCAGTCCAGAGCCAGCCGCCCATACCTTGGATGGGCCCTGGTTTGACTGTTCAACTATCACAGCGAACAACCCTAGGAGTTCGTGCGATCATGGCCTTTCCACGCCCCATTCATGCCGAGACGAAGGAGATACAGCTACAATCACCCTGGCAATCACATGGACTTTGACCAGAGTCAAAACGACGCACGAATTGTGACAAACGAGTGATTCTAACGAAATCACCCAAATGGGGTTAACGAGGTTCCTGGCCTCCTATTGGCCCCGATAGACCACCATTCAACCCGAAATTAGTGACTATGGAACGCCGATGTTCCAGGGAATCCATGGACACCAACTGATCGCAGAACTATCACCATTTTTCGATGAAGCCTACTAAACCCACAAAACCTCGACGAGCTTAAACTCACCTGTTCTCACACCGTAGAACATGAAACCACGAGAAAATGGAATACACGTGCTAGGGAACCGTCCCCCTACCTCCACCGAAGAAACCGTGCGCCGAAGTGGCTAAACTACACCAAAAATCACTAGGAATGTGAACGGCGCCTTCTTGGAATCCGATGGCAAAAGATCAACTGGTCACATTGATCGAGTCAACAACTGCACTTGAAAGGTCTGTGCATACCTTCTCTGTCAATCAGGTAAGGCAAATGCACATTTTAGTTGGTAAGTACCAAGGACTATGCAAGCTTAGCATGTTTGAGTGTGTGCACATTTGCATCAGTTAGAGTCCGATCATGTTTCAAGGCTCAGCATATACAAAGGCCTAGCCCATTTCAACTCCATGCATGTTCTAACGCTGTTGCAAACATAAGTCCATGCATATGAAGTCCGTGCATGTCATGTCCATGCTAACGCTGTTGTAGACATAGTCCATGCATGTTCCTTTGTTAGAAGGAAAATAATGTCCATGCATGTGTTGGCAACAAAAGTCCTTCCACGTTTTGCCCCTAGCAATACCAAAGTCCGTGCACCTTCTTTCTTTGGAACGAACCAAAGTCCTTGCATAGTTTTGTATAAGCATGCCTTGAAGACCGTGTATGTTTCAGCTCGCTCACACTCTTCTGGCTCAATGCATATTTCTCTTCTGAACATCCTTGCGTCTGTGCATTATGAGTCCGTGCATATTTTAGTTCTGTGCAAAAATATAAGTCCGTGCATGTTTTACTTCTTGTGATTGTTGAGTCCGTGCACATTCTGGTATAAACGCCAAGTCCGTGCATGTTTTGGTGTGAACACCAAGTCCGTGCAAGTTTTTGGTTTTAACACCAACTCCGTGCACATTTTGGTTTGACCACCAAGTTCGTGCATGCTTTTGGGTTGAACACCAAGTCCGTGCATGTCTTTGCTTTGATCACACGAAGTCCGTGTATGTTTTTAACTCTGCAAATACAAGGTTCGTGCATACTAGAGTTACGGGCATACACACGAAGTCCATGCAACTAAGGTCCGTACACATTTCATTCACATGTGATGCCTAGTTCGTGCAGATTTTCTCCTATGCACTTGATAGTCCGTGCACACTTATCTAACACCCTAATTAAGTCTGTGTAATTTTATATTCGTCTGAATGTCTCATAACTAACTAATGCTGACTAAAGTGTTTGTTATATTATCAAGGACTAGAATTATAAAGTGCTTTAGTGAATCATCTTACTAGAGTTTTGGCAGGAGTGTTTCCTCCACAGGCCTCCTCGGGGAATCTTATATGGACCACAGGACCAAGGCTGGAATCCGTCCACATGGAGCTCTTTGACCGGGGGAAGCATCATCATCCTCACCAGGATTACCTCCGATGCCCCTGTCTATATAAAGACCGCTTCATCCTCTGATGAGGAAGATGTAGAAGTGAAGATGCTGAGAGCGAGTGTCTAAAAAGAGAAGAAGAGGAAGAGGAAGAAAAGGCATCTGAGACGGAGAGAAAAGAGTAGAGAGGCGACCAGCAGAAAAGATCAGAGAAGAGAAGATAGAATAGAAGGGAG
Organism: Amorphophallus titanum; assembly: GCA_024336825.1. NCBI lineage: Eukaryota > Viridiplantae > Streptophyta > Magnoliopsida > Alismatales > Araceae > Amorphophallus > Amorphophallus titanum. The sequence continues at coordinate 16,049,098 of JANBPO010003090.1, forward strand.
ATTAGAGACTAAGAGTATCAGGAAGAGGAAGAAAGAGAAAGAGAGAGAGAGAGCTCGAGGAGACAAGGTTGAAGCAGCTTGAAGACCAGTTTCACTGGACCTTGGATCAGATCCATGCCAGTTTTGCTCTTGCGAGAGCTACACTTGTTTCCATTTCAGTTTGTTCTATTTTCTTTTGTTGTTTCATTTTCTACTTTGTTCTTCCGAATTCTATTCGCATTGATAGTCATAATCATTAGTCATGATTTAGTTTTAAATTCGTAATTTTTATCCGGTACTCCCATTCACCCCCCCCTGGGAGCTGCTTTGCTTCTAACAAGAGGTCAGAGAGATCTTTAATAAGGCGGAGAGGATCACAGGGGAGCAAGCCAACGTGGTGGCTAGTCTCATTGGCATGTCTTGTGATGGTGTTCACAAGGACATCAAGGTGATCTTCCATAAAATCTAGGCTAGGGATGCTAAGCAGGTTAACAATGTTTGTAAAAGAAGGGGGGTTGGGGGATTACAAGATAGGGGAGGGGTGATTGAAGTGGGGGAGAGTGGAGCTATAGAGGAGACCCAGGTCTGATTCCATGAGGATTGTTTCTTGGAATGTGAGATGGGTTTGTGGTACTGAGAAAAGGAGGATGGTGAAAGAGTCGGTTGAGCATTGCAAGATTGATATCCTTTATATCAAGGAGTATAAATGTGAGGGGGATGGGGCTAACATTTTGAGGGAGATTGACAGTAGGAGGCTGCTGAAGAGAGTGGCTTTTCCAGCCCAGTGCAGGTCAGGAGAGATAATGGTGTTATGGAATGAGTTTGTGGTGGAAGAGATTGAGGTCTTCACGAGAATGGAGCAATCTTCTTATCCCCCTTACTTTCTGCAGCATAGCAGACAATGCCTCCTTGGACTTTGCAGGGCTTCATGGCCCACAGGATAGAGAGCGAAGACTTTGTGGGAGGACCTTCTGGCCTACCAACAACAATCAGGTAGACCTTGGTATATCTGTGGGGACTTCAATGCCGCCACTTGTGCTGCAGAAAGATCAGGCCATGAGCTTGACTCTGGGGTTGTGGAAGATTTCAAGGATTTTATCAATGAAGTGCCTCTCATTGATGTGGTGACCTCTAAGGGGCTGTTCATCTGATCTAATCTTTAGATCAGACCCTTGCTGCTCCTGGTTCGACAGGTTCCTTGTCTCCCTGGATTGGAAGTCTTTTCCCTCACTTCCAAGCTGAATGCTTGGCTTGGTCACTGTCCGACCACAAGCCTATTCCTCTGAAGACTAGGAACTCCTTCCCCAGGCATTAGAGGTTAGACTTGAAAGGTATTGGCTGCAGGAGGAGGATTTTCTCAATGTGGTGGCAAGGGCAGGGCACGGGCCTGTGGTGGTCACCTCTTCGACATTCACCAAGGTGGTTGCTAAGTGGAGATTTGTGGCTCAGGCTCTCTCTTCCTAGGGAGCTTCTAGGACCCTTTTGGATTGGACTGCTAAGGTCTCCTTGTTGGACCAATTCCAGGTTATTTATTCCCTAGAGAAGACAAGCTTACTTGGTGAGGCTGATGTTGCCCATAGGGTATATCTTTAGATATCATCTTATTTAAGAGAGAAACTACTGGAAGTAGCGTTCGAGGGAGGGATAGGTGGATCTAGGAAGGTGATAGCAATACATCTTATTTTCATAAAGTAGCTTCAGGTCTAAGAAGATTGAACTCCATCATGTGTTTGCGTGATAGGGACCATCTCCTTACTCAACAGAGGGAGATCAGGTCTCATGTTCTTTGACTTCTTTTCCTCTCTTCTCCCTGAAGAGGACAGCTGGCAGCCTTCCTTCTCTGCTGATCTTTTGCCAGTTATTTCCACTCTGGAAAGAGGGCAACTCTCTGCCCCTTTCTCTGAGGAAGAGTTCAGAAGGGCAGTCCTTGCATTACCTGGGGCTAAAGCCCCTCATCCATATGGGTTTCCTATGTTCTTCCACCACTATTGGGATATCATCAAGGCAGATATTTTTCAGGCACTGACTGATTTTCACGAGGGTAGTTTCATTTGCACGGTGTCAACAAAACCTCTAGGGTACTTATTCCTAAGAAGGTGGCTGATTGCATTGGGGACTACAAGCCTATCAACCTCCTGAGTAGCTTGTACAAGATCATTGCTAAGCTGTTGGCTTTGAGGCTGGTTGGGGTTGTTGATAGATATGTCAACTACAATCAAAGTGCTTCCATTAAAGGAAGGCATATTCAGGATAACTTCTGTTTGGCCAACAAATGTGTGCATTACATGGAGTCAGTCAAGCAGAAGGTTCTCATTCTGAAGTTGGATTTTGAGAAAGCTTATGACAAAATCAGTTGGTGCTGGCTATTCTCTGTTTTGGAGAACATGGGTTTAGGTGCTAAATGGACTGAGTGGATCAAAGCATGTGTCACCATAGCCTCTTTTGCTGTGTTTATTAATGGGGACCCTACTCCCTTTTTCTGTAGTGGTAGGGGCCTTAAACAGGGTGATCTTTTGTCCCTCCCGTTCTTTATCCTTGTTGCCCATATCTTGAGCCACTTTGGGGCTAGGACTGTGGCAGGGGAGTCCTTTCTAGGTTTCAGCCTTGGGGATCTGGGCTGCATGTCACCCACCTGTAGTATGCAGGTGGCACTATTTTATTAATTAGCTTCTTGTGGCTAGATTCCTGCTTGAGCTATTATGGGAAGTCTCTGGCCTGAAGATGAACTTCCATAAGAGTGTGCTGGCTGGTATCCTGGTGGAGGATCAACTCCTTGGTAGAGTTGCCTTGATTCTGGGGTGTCAAGTGGGGATATTCCCCCTCAGCTATTTGGGTCTTCCCCTCTCAGGAGGTCCGACTATTTGCAGAGATTCACAATGCATTATTCAGAAATTTGAGAAAGGCTGGCAGGATGAAAGGGGAGGTTCTTGTCTTATGGTGGGAATCTTGTTTGGTGTAGGTTAGTGCTGGATAGTTTTTGGTGTATTTTCTTTCTATCTTTCGAATCCCTAGGATCGTGGGAGCTAAGCTTCAAAGTATTCAGGGGAGATTCTTCTGGTGTGGGGCCTTACAGCAGCTTAGAGGTTGGCACGGCATTAATTGGACCAGGGTACACTAGGACCCATCGGAGGTGTGGGAATTAAGGACATCAAAACCTTCAACCTTGCCCTCCTTAGTAAATGGCTCTGGAAGTTGGTGTCAGAGGAGTCAGGTTTGTGGTGGCAGCTGGTGATTGAAAAAATACTGTACCAGAGGTAGAACTTGGGATCTTTTCCCGCCCTTGTTATATAATGTTTCTCATGTTTGGAGGGGTATCCTTCAGGCTGCAGACTTCTTCTTGGCTTGTTCTGTTGTAAATGTTGGTGATGGGTCTAGTTGTCTCTGCTGGAAGGACAATCGACTACAAGGCAGACCTCTGACTGATAGGTTTCCTCAGCTATTTGCAATTGTTTGGGGGCGCTTGGCTACTATAGTGCAGGTCTTGAACCCTGCTGCAGGTTGGTGTCACTCTTTTCAGAGAGGGAAGAGGGAGGAAGAAACTCAAGATGTCTTTCAGCTGCTGACACTATTGGGTGATTGCCATCTTGATCAGTCATCCAGGGATAGGTGGTTGTGGAGGTGGAAACCTCTTGGCAAGTTCTCTGTTTAAGTCTGCCTACAGGCTCTTCGCTGATGCAGGTGTCCGACACCCGCTAGCTGGCCAGTCCGCTTAAGGTTCTCATGTGGAGGGTCTGTCTTTTGAGGCTTCCTACGTTTGACTGGCTTGTTCCGTTTATTGAAGAGATTGAGAACTGTTGTTGCCTTTGCAGGGTGAACGTGGAGCCTATTGATCATATCTTCCTCCATTGTAGCTTTGCTCAAGAGATTTGGCATCAGCTTCCTCAAGCTCAGGGGCAGCAAGGATGTTTATGGTTCTGTGGTCTCCTTCATTAGTCAGTGGAACGTGCCTTGGCCTTCCAAGGATGATCAGAGGATGTGGTGGCTGGTGCTCCATGCTACCTTCTGCACTATTTGGGGAGAGAGGAATGACAGGATTTTCAAAAAAGAGGCTCACGCTCCGCTGAAAAGTGTAGATTCAATTTCCTTTATTTGTAGAAAATGGGGAATCGCTTTTTGTAAGGAAGGACTGCTCCCATTCTGTAATTTTTTCTTCTTTGGGAGGACAGCTTCCTTTCCCATCTTTGGCCCCATGTTATATTAGGGAGCTTTTGGCCCTTGCTCCCTTCACACCTGTATTTTCTTCTTTTATACAGTACGTGATACCTCCCACTTTCAGGAAAAAAAAAGATTATGCCCCGTCAACCCAAGATCGGTCCTCCCGGGCCCACTTGTAGCCCTTTACCTCCCTGCGTGGAGTGGGCAGTAACTTAAGTTGTGTAACCATTGTAATTAATTATTAATCGGGAGTTACCGTACTTGGCCGGGGTCATCTTCCCCACGCCCAGAGCGTGGAGGTAAACTCGCCACCCTCCTCGTAGGCTTTGCTTTACTCGTATATACTCTTATATGCCGCTGTATGAGTGATAGGTTTACTTAGCTCACATATTATTTCAAATCACCGTTGCGAGAGAGAGTGGAACCGTCCCGTGACCCGATCTGGGCACAAATGAGAGTTTGACCACCCTAGCTCTTGCCGGCTTCTCAACCACACACGTCTGACGCTTCCCTCACTTAGGAACAAACAGCGAGCTTGCTAGAGTCCAAGGTCGGTCTTCAACTTGGAGTCGAGTCCGCCATGGTCCGTCCCGCATCAGGTGTGTTCGTCGGGGGATCGGTGACCGGACTAAGGGAAGGAATAAAGTGGTAAAGGGAAACACGGGAGCTTGATATACCTTAGGTATCCCCCTTCATAGCCGTATTCCTCTCAAGGCAGTACCGGGCACTCCCCTTTTACGGAGAGTCGAGGGGGACTCGAATGGCACGGGACATTTTCAGAGTTTGAGGAAACTAAACTCGAGTGCGAGCGTGCCGGTCGATTTCTCAACAATCACCTATGGAACCAAGGGTTAACTGGGAAGCGTCGCCAGGACACGACACGTGGGCTTAGGAGATCAGGCGACATGTGGACAGAAGGGAGGTTCCACAGGTGCGAGTGCGTAGGGGATTGTGGGGAATCGTGTACTGGACGTCTTTCCCCACAGACCACAAGTAGTCGGTGTTTATTCAGATCGGATTGAATCCGAACACCTTTGTTCTGTGTTGAAGAGAAGTCTGTATATATCTAAAGCCATGGGTAGAGGGCCGGGGGCATTCCGTAGCTATAGGTGTGTGTTTGACTGAGAGGTTTAGCTTGCTGGAGTTGGGGGTACTGGACACACACTGGATGGTGTGGAGGAGGGCTATGACCCAGATACGGGCACAGAGACATGCATTCAGGTGGTAACATATTTCATGAGAGCCATGTGGGCTTTACAAGTGGGTCGAGGAGGCCAAATTACAACTGGTGCAAGTCGCGGGACAATTTCGACACGTGGGTCAGTCCTTGGGTCAATGCATGATAAGGCGGAGATCCGCGTGTTTTTACAGAGGCTCTCCTCGAAGAGAGGGGCATGCCCGATTCGTCGAGGGAGGACTAGACTAGATGACCGGGGGAGATACTAGCTGATGACTGGGCGAGGGCCAGACGTGGCAGGGGCGAGCTATTGGGTGCGGATCCCAAAGGGGCGAGTATCTCCATACTAAGAAATCGAGGCCAGTCTTGGGGATGTCATTCTCGGGCTAGGGTCCGGCTCAGTTGAATCAGAGGTCAAAGCAGTCGGCAACCGGCTCGAGGTGAGTGATAGTGTAACATCCATGGTTTAGCGGATTCTTAATGGTGCGAATCTTGGATTTGTCCGGTGTATTTTCGCTATTTTTAAGAATTTTTGGCTATTTTTAAGTGATTGTTTGAAATTGTTAAAGTATTTATATAAATCGTTTGGGTAAAATAATTTAATTTCTTTTTTTTACAAAAACCAAACCCACCCCCCTTCTCTCTCTCCCACACTCTCGCGCTCTCACTCTCTCTCTCCCTTGTTCTCTCTTGTTCTCCCTCCCGGAGGTGCCCGACTGCAGACGGAGCAGTCCGCGGGTGAGGTGACGACGCGTGGGACTTGCTGAGACGCGTGGTGGAGCGAGGAACGGCGTGGATTTAGTGCGATCCCGAACGACGGATTCGAAGTTAGCGGTTCGATTCGTGACAGCGTTCTCGGTGGATTAGTCGCCCATGGCGCTCGGCTTCGTCGGTGGAGGTAGGGAGATGGACCCACTCTGCATTCTGCATGTTTTCCCTGTCTCCGTGCATAGTTTCGTGGCCGATCGGGGGAGATCGAGCCAATTTAGTGTAAACTATAGTTTTTGGGGTTCGTAGGGTTGGCTGAAAAATGGCAACCACTCGCGATGTAGTTAGTGTCAAACTGACCACTGGGATGTCAGGATCCCAACCCCACCAGTTTCATGTCGATTGGTCGTCACTTGGGGCTGGTAGGAGTCCGGGAACCCCAGTGACTCGATTTGGGTCGATTCGTCTGAATCACTCGGATCTCGCAATTTAATGCATTTCGGTGAGTGCATGTGGTGTTTTTGGAATCCTTGAAGGATTTCCCACTGTTTGGATGTATTTCCCCTATGCTACGGCGTGCATGGGGCGTGAAATGGGCCGATTGGGCCATTTCACTATTTTCACCGTCGGATTGGCATAACGGTCCTACCAGAGGCCGTTATGTGCATAATGGTCCCTCGATAGACCGTTATGCATCGTTCATGGATTTTTGTCTTCAAAGGTCTTGGAGCATAACGGACCAGGCCTACTCCGTTATGTGAAGCATGACGCCCCTGTCCAGGTGCATTATGGTCGGGTGGTTTTCGAGGCTGACTGCCATGTCAGACCCCTCGACGACCGTGTCTGCCTCAAAGACTGTGTCAGTCAGTTTGCATGACGGGTTTCTCCCCATGCGTTATGGTTAATATAATGCACAGGTATAGATCCATTATGGTCCGTTGACTGATGTTTTGACTGGGTATGGCGGTTGGTATAGCGCACCTCACCCTGTGTGTCTTGTGGCTATGATGGATGGGTTCTGGTCCGTTATATGCCCTTAGTCTGTGGTTAATGTGTTTTTGCATCTGTTGGGTATAACGCACCTGCCCTTGTGCGCTATACTAGTATGACGTACCTGTGGTGGTCCGTTATACTGCGTGTCGTTCGTGTTTGGGTCTGTTGGACATAACGCCCCTCCCTAGGTGTGTTATGTTGAAATAACACCCCTTCACTGGTGCGTTATATCGTCAGTTTGTAGTTTTTGGTCTGGTTGGCATAACGCCCCTCCGTTGGTGCGTTATGTGGGTATGACGCCCCTATGCCGGTGCGTTATAGTGATGCGGGACGACGGTGAGACTCGACGGGTGGACACGAACCTAGGACCTAGACGACAGGACACGACTTACTAGATGACGCGACCAGTAACTGACGACCAAGTCATCACCTAACGTGGCTCTTGAAGGGACAAAGATGCCCCAAAACAAGAAGCACTCACTCACGGTCGTCCCCGGCGAGGGAAGCGAGTCGATCTGCACCCGAACACAAATGATGCACACCCACAGAATAAACCCTCATACAAAAATGTTGCTTTTCAAAAAGAACACCCAAACAAATTTTAAATACATATTCTATGGCCAACAGATTGGCACGCCCGGTGAGACCTTTCTCGTCTTTCTTCTTTCTGTCAAAGAAATCCCCAAACTTTCAAGGTTCTGATTGCCCCTCCTCCTCTTACAGGACGGGAAGAGGAGGGCACACTCCCTTGCTCACTTGAGGGCTCTCTGTGCGTTTGCACGCCATTTCACTCGCATGACCATCAACGACAACAGTAAGGCGACGATGGCAGCCGTCACATACGGCCCCAGGTCATCGCCAATCACGCCAGGTTCGGATACCTAGCGACTCCGCTCGTCTTCGGCAACTTTCTGCCAGTCGTCGGCTCACCCTTCTTTTTGGACGTCGTACCCATGGTTGAAACCAATTCAGCCACGCCTGCGACAACCACTGTCGGGGGTGTCAGACCCTCGGCTCTAGCAACTAGCTGGGTTCATCCGATCAATAAGCCAACTGTCGGGGGTGTCAGGCCCTCGACTTTAGCAACTGGCCGAGTCCACTCGGTGAACAAGCCATCCGTCGGGGGTGTTAGGCCCTCGGCTTCAACAATTGGCCGAGTCTGCTCAGTCGACAGATCAGCCATCGAGGGTGTCCGGCCCTCTGCGCCAGCTGCCAGCCAGGTTTGCCCGGCCAACTCTCCATTGACCAATGGCGTTAGGCCCTTCATCTCAGCAACCGGCCGAGTGCCCTCGACTGCCATGACAACGGTCGAAGGTGTCAGGCCTTTTGCTCGGCAAATGGCCGAGTTTTCTCGATCAATCAAGTTACTATCGGCGCTGCTCCTGCTCAACGGGGACAGCGTCGTCGCCGTAACGGCCCAAGCTCTACTACCGCCACCCTCAAAGGAACTGCTCCTGCACAACAGGGGCACCTACAATAGGCGTCACCAGTGCCGCTCCTGCTCAACGGGGGTAGCGTCATAGCCGCAAGGGAGTAAAACTTGCAGCAGCGACATCCCGCTCCGGCAAAACCATAATGGTCGGGGACCTTCGTATCCGGCTCGATGGGAGCCAGCCATCTCCGCCTCCAATCGCTTCGAGCTTCTTCAGCAAGCCCGGGAAGACGAAGCGAAATTGAAGAAGCCCGTTGTACTGGCGGCAAACCAGGGTCCAATGCATCAACCCAAACCATTAGCTCCCCGATCAAAGTCAGGGGGCAACCTAATTCAGGAGCGCCAGCTCCACCTGAAGAAAATATGGGTCACCAAGGAGGAGACCCGAATTATCAAACGGGCAAGGGCGAAAGGACCCTTCCACATCTCAGATCTGCAACAAATGCGGAGTTCGGCAAGTATTGAGACCTCAACATCCCCGAGGGTCCGCAACTCAACCCCACGCGGGCAAAAGCGCCGAGAAGTCGGCAAAAACGTGCGGCCGACCACTCCGTGGGCCAGTTCAACACACACAGACAAGGATTGCTCGACATAGGCTTCTACATCCCGGGTATCTATTTTTGACAGATTAGGGTTGACTCCCAAGCCCGGTAGACAACCGCCCAGGAAGAAGTAGGTGGTTCAGGTGACCAATGACGCTGTCAAAGTGTTCACTTGTTTACATAGGACTAGAAGATAGACAATCTGATCATGCTGGATGTCCCCGTGGTAAGAAGACGGGCCCCAAGTGTGGGATTAGATGGTGATGACCCCATCAAGATTGCCCCTCTTCATCTGGCACCGTCTGTGGGAAACGATCAAAGAGCCAATATGGTGCAAAAGAGTACGGGGAGGAGGTCCACCGGTGATAAGGGCAATGCCGTACGGGCGGCAGGAGAGGCCCTCTCTAAGGCCACACAGAATCCCGCCTCCAATGCCAGCACCCCAGCCAACGAACCACCTTCGCTCGCGACCGTGGGGCTACCACGCACTGGGAATGTCGACACTTTCCAAACCCTAAATGCCAAACTAGATGTCCTCGTGGAGCTCCTGAGGACTCTGGCGGCCAGGGAGGAAAGATCGCGCGTCCCCCCAGTAAGCCCCTGCCACGGTGATGTGTCCTAGCAAACCGCCGGAGGCCGCTTCACCCTCCAAGGGCAGCGGCTTATCCATAATAGGTTAGGAGGACCTTCACAAGCCCCTCCTCTAGAGCAAGACGGCTCCTCCACACCAAGAAGGGTGAAACATGTGGGGCGCCGTCCGCGCCCTGAGACTGAAGTCCCCGGCCAACATCAGGACAACCCGTCGGCACGCCCTAATAGCCCTTCAGCGTTGCGACAACCAGAGTTATCCCTCCGACTGCGAGAGTTTGAGAGATGCTTCGCAGAGCAGGAGCGTGCCCTTCGGGCCCTGCAGAAGACCCCTTCAGTGGAGGACAAGGAGAAGTCCCTGTTCTCTGACTGCATACTGAAGGCACAGATTTCTCCCAGAATCTCTATTCTGACCTTCAAGTCTTATGGCAGCCAGGGCGACCCGACTGACCACTTCGACAGCTTTGATGCTCTGATTACCCTCCACGGGACATCCGATGCCATCAAGTGCAGAGCCTTGTGACCACCTTCGTCCAAGGCGCCCAAGCATGGTTCCAGGCCCTCGCCCCCAGATCCATCCGAGACTTCAAGCAATTTGGGCGAGTGTTCAAGAAGAGTTTCACCGACAGCGGCCCCCCAAGGTCAGTAGCAGGACTGTTGGCTCTCAAATAGGCACAAGGGGAGAGCCTTCGGGCTTATATCAACTGATTTAAGTTAGAAGCCCTATGGGTCCCCTACCTAGACATTGCCTCAACCACAACTGCACTGACCGGAGGCACCCGTGATGAGAACCTCCATCGTAAACTTGCCCTTTACCCTCCCTCGACCCTTGCCGAGCTAGTGCCTTTGGCTTTACGCCATGCTGAGTGTGAAGAGGTTCTTGGCGCGTGCCGAGGCACAACCGGCTTGGGTCAGGAGGGGGACAAGAAGCAGGCGTCAGAGCTGAGCCCGGGCCCAGGGAAGAGGTGAAACCGAGACAGAGAGCACAAAGAGCCATCCCAGAGGTACAAGCAGTACACTCCATTAACCACTCTGGTGTACGAAATCTATGAAGACATCAAGGGCTCGGGCCTCCTCCGCTAACCCGAGCCAATGAAGTCGAAGAGCGGCAATCACAATAAGCACTGCCTATTCCATAGCGATCACGGGCATCATACCAGCGATTGCCGCCAACTCTAGGATGAGATCGAGCACCTCGTCCGTCAAGGACACCTATCCCGCATTGATGTCATCCCCACCTCAACGAAAATATGCATTCCGGCGAACGGCTTCACGCCCGAGCTGCTACACTTTCTCCCATCAATTTAGACCTTTCGTCTTGATCGATGCTTAATCCTTTCTTCCCTTGCGTTGATGTTAACCCTACGTCAATGAAAATACATCTCTTGATGAGCGGCCTTCTACCACCCGATTACTGGCTCCACACCAGAGCAGTTACACCAACATTCACCATATGAGTCTCGGGTTCAAACACTACATTTCGACCCACACATTTCTTTTCAAAAAAAATGGGGCTTAGAATAGAGGTGCTCCGCCAGACTTGCTCAAGCACCCTGCTAAGCAAGGGCAAGAATGGCTATAGCCCGACTGTGGCGAAAATCGGAAAGGGCGCTGCAGGCAAAATTGGGTACCCTGCCACGTGAAAACCCGCAAGGGCGCGTGGGTAAAAGGAAGAGGGAGCTGGCTCCGATGAAAACCCGAAAGGGCGCTTGAGTCAGTAAAGTGATAATATATCTAAAATAAATGATGATGAGGCATCATTATGTTCAAATCTTATAATGGAAACACCCAGCATGACATTCCCCATACATCCTACCGGGAAATTCGGAGCTACCGTTGAGTCCCTGACATTATCATCAGGACCGATACTAAAACCTTTCGGTGTAGGCCTTATGCCTATGCTGCTAAAAACAAACCTTTCTTTACTTCAGCATTTACCCCATTTCAATGAACAATGCTATCGTCGAGTCCTTGACATCATCATCAGGATCGATGCTAAAACCTTCCGACGTAGGCCTTATGCCTATGCTGCTATAACAAAATCTTTCTTTACTTCGACATTTACCCCATGTCGATGAACAATGCTATCGTTGCGTCCTTGACATCATCATCAGGATCGATGCTAAAACCTTCCAGTGTAGGCCTTATGCCTATACTGCTACAATAAACTTTTCATTACTTCGGCATTTACCCCATGCTGATGAACAATGCTATCGTCGAGTCCCTGACATCATCATCAGGATAGATACTAAGACCTTTCGGCGTAGGCCTTACGCCTATGTTGCTATAACAAGACCTTTCTTTGCTTTGGCATTTACCCCATGCCGATGAACAACACTATCGTCAAGTCCTTGACATCATCATTAGGATCGATGCTAAGACCTTTCAGTGTCGGCCTTACACCTATGCTGCTATAACACAACCTTTCTTTACTTCGGCATTTACCCCATGCTGATGAACAATGCTATCGTTGAGTCCTTGACATCATTGTCAGGATTGATGCTAAGACCTTCCGGCATAGGCCTTATGCCTATGCTGCTATAAAAAAATCTTTCTTTGCTTCGACATTTACGCCATGTCGATGAACAATGCTATCATCTAGCCCTTGACATCATCATCAAGACCGATGCTAAAACCCTCCGGTGTAGGCCTTACGCCTATGCTACTAAAAAATAAAACCTTTTTTTGCTTTGACATTTATCTCATGCCGATGAACAATGCTATCGTCAAGTCCTTGACATCATGGTCAGGATCAATGCTCAGACCTTTCGACGTAGGCCTTACACCTATGCTGCTAAAAATAAAACCTTTCTTTGCTTTGGCATTTACCCCATGCCGATGAACAATGCTAAAAGGAGGTGAAGCGAAGGCGGAAGGCTCCATGGAAGGTGGAGGTTCGATGGAAGGTGTTGGTAAAATGATAAGCGGGGGTGGAGGTTCGAACACGTCGAGCTTCTCCCCTTATTTGGAAGCGGAAGGGATTGTCTCGGGTGCAAAAAGGGGTGGACCTTGCTCGGGATCTACCATGGGTTTTGGTGAAGGGATAGGTGGAGGAATAGGCAAAGTGAGTTTTCGTGTTAGAGTTATAGTGGAGGGCCGAGGTGGCGGCAATGGGAGGTTAATTGGAGAAGGTTTGGTGGTGGGTTTGGTGGGGACCGGTGGAGTGGAGACTGGTGAAGGTGTAATTAGTGAAGGTTTAGAGGAAGGTTCGGCGGAGGCTAGTGCTGTGGAGGTTGATGGCATAGTGCTTAAAGGAGGTATAATGAGAGGTGTAAAAGAGGTGTTAGGTGCGTAGGAAATGCCGAATGGGGCGAGAGGTGTTAGGGGTAGGAGAAGACTCCTGGTGCACTGATGTGAGTGACTGGAGTATCGACCCATCATCGTAACACCAATAAGCCTCAAAAATGGGGGTTGGATTAGGAACGGTGGCATCGTCCTGAGCAGGGGGTTCATCTGGTGGTAGTGAAGGAAGTGGAAAACAAAGGAAACTGGGAATGGGTGCCTTCAGAACTTCATCATCACGTGCCAACTTCAATCCTTCATTTCCCGACTCTTCATTGTCGGGCTCATGTGTACATTATGGTGGAGGCATATTGATGGGTGGTGGAATGTAATGGTGTTGCGTATGCGAAGGTCGGAGGGCCATGTTGATGAACGAAGTGAGTAGGTGGAGGGCGGACGAGGTCCACTTGATCGTTGAAATCTACTGGCTCTTGCTCACTTGAACTATTGATGTCGTGGTCGTCTTTCCTCTCCTTCCATTCTTCCACCATCTTTGTAATGTTGTTCAGGATGGTGTGAAGAGGATTGACTAGAGAAGGAGGAGGAGGAGTGGGCCGCGAGCTCGTGACCCTCTTTAGTTGTTCCTCCAATAAAGTGACTTTATTAGTGAGAACCTATTGGAGGGGTGTAACTTGAGGAGTAGAGGGTTGACATGATAGCCTTGAAGGAGGGGAATTAACAGGCTGACCCGAATAAGGACCCGGTCGGGCCGGGTTGCAATGAATAGATGGGCCTTGGGCCCGTGAAAGAGGAGGAATAGAAGGAAGCAAGTGATGGACCACCCGAAGAGGAGTATGAATAGGAGTGGGAGGCGGGTGATGGGCCACCCGAGGAGGATGAATCGAAAGAGGAGGCAGGTGATGGGCCACCCGAATGGAAGTGGAAGGAGGATGAGAAGAATGAGATGCATCCTCAATAACAGCCATAAAGGCTTGGATTTGTTGAGGGTGAGATGATCTATGGCATGCAAGATTTGGGAGACCTTCTCGTCATCGGGAGGAGACGGTCCCGTAGGAATAGTGGCTCGTGATTGAGACGAGGGACCATGAGATTGGACATTGCCCATGGGTCGGGCAAGACCATAGGAATGAGGACGTGGCCCCTTAAAAGAGTTGTGAGAATTATGATGAACATGTTGAAATTGAAGAGTGTAGGATGTGCTAGGTTGTGTATCCTCATGATTATAGTTGGAATTAAGGAGTGGGCCATAATTTTCATGCTGTAAATCAATTTACTTATTGTACCGAGAGTGACGATTCTTGGCCGAGAAGTCTTCCCCATGCCTCGAGCGTGGAGGTACGTCTCCATCTCCCCCTTTGTTACTTGCTGATTTAGTATATGCCTGAATGCTGCGTTAGCATGAGATAGGAGTCCTAGCTTGCTGCAAATGCTTTCACCGCTGTGAGAGAGCGTTCCCGTGACCCGATCTGGGCACAAAGGAGTGTAGACCACCCTCAACTCACGCCGGTTACTCAACCGTGCGGATCCATGCGCTTCAATCTCTAGGGACAAATCGTGAGTTGCATTTCTTGTTGAGGATAATTCTCCTCTTCTAGGCCTCCTTGGAGTCGCACCGAGGTGTTCCCCATGTACGTGTCTTGCTGGTTGCGTCTGTCCCAGTCGAGTCTAGTCAACATAGTGCGTCCAAGGTTGTATTGTCCGTCCGAGTCACACCCGTCCCGCATCACTATCATCACTGACAATGAGCCACAATTCATTTCCCAGGACCTTTACAAAAGGTACAAAATTACATTGCATCATTCATCTCCTTATTATCCACAAGGCAATGGCCAGGCAGAGGCCAGCAATAAAACACTGATCAGAATCATAAAGAAAACCTGTGAGTCTAACAAGTTCTCAGATTGCCCAGAAAAGCTCATCGAAGCTCTATAGGCCTATCGCACTTCAGTCCGTACTCCCGCTGGGCAAATCCCATTCTCCCTTACCTATGGGATGGAAGCGGCAGTCCCGTACGAGACTATGATGTTGAATTTTTCAGCGTCTCCCTTAGGGATTTGTTGTTCCATGTGGATTATGGGGTCCACGTGGGGCATCGGTGCGTTGGCTGCCCATCCCGCCGCATGGATTATGGGGTCCATGTGCGAAGCCCCTCATGTCTACCCACAGCACGATAGTGTGGGGTTCTGCAATGCCATACGGAAATACGGTCCACCTTCACTACCAGCTCGGGCTTTTAGCGCAACGGTTGGGGCATGATCCTGTAAACTGGTATCAGAGTGAGGTCACGGGTTCAAATCCCCCTGGTGCCGCTGGGGGGGAGATTGTTAGATTTTCCAGTGTCTCCCTTAGGGATTTGCTGTTCCACGTGGATTATGGGGTCTACGTGGGGCATCGGTGCATTGGCAGCCCATCCCGCCGTATGGATTATGGGGTCCATGTGTGAAGCCCCTCATGTTCGCCCACAGCATGATAGTGTGGGGTTCTACAATGCCATAAGAAAATATGGTCCACCTTCGCTACCAACTCGAGCTTTTAGCGCAACGGTTGGGGCATGATCCTGTAAATGACTTACATGCAAAGGAACCAAGAATGTGTACGGACTTCGTTTCCTTCCAAAGGGAAAAGATGCACGGACTATGGCATGTGCTTAGGCTAGACAGTATGCACGGACTTGCTATAGTATGCACAGACTTACTAGTCAAACCAAAGACACGCACAGGCTTGGTGGTCAAACCAAGAACATGCATGGACTTGGTGTTCACTTCAAACATGCATGGACTCAAAAAGTAAAACATGCACGGACTCAAGAAGTAAAACATGCACGGACTTATGTTTTTGCTCAGACTAAAATATGCACGGACTTTGCCGTTCCCGTTCCTAGACCATTTCGTGTTATCATGGCTCTTGTAAGGTTCCGTGATACTAAACTTCTACTTCCTGAATCGCCGATCGGATCGTCGGCTAGATTCTTCTCCTTTTCCTTTCATTTTCTCGACCTTCTCTAAGGTCTTTTCACACAAATAGGCCCGTTGGACCATCTCTTCATATGTACGGATGTTCTGGGTCCCCAGTTGCTGAATGTGACCGGGCCGTAACCCGTCCATGAACTGATTTACTTTCAATAAATCAGTACTGATAAGATGTAGTGCATATGGTGCTAGCCTGGAAAATTGTAATTCATATTCTGCTACTGACATCATCCCTTGACGAAGGGACGCAAACTCCATAGCCTTCCTCTCCTCGACGTGCTCCGAGAAATACTTGGCACGGAATAATGTAAGGAAACCTTCCCATGTATGTGGTACATCAACTGGAGGTGCCGGGACCGACTTCCACCATGTACGAGCATCCTTATGTAATTGGAATGTAGCCAAACGAACCCTCTCCTGATCGGTGCATTGAATGGCGTCAAAGATCCGATTCATCTCATCGATCCAGTTCTCTACCTTGTCCGGATTCGAAGAACCATAGAAACGCGGAGGGTTGAGACTCCAAAAATTCTGATGTAAACTGCCAGCTCTGGCTCCTGCGCCTGCCTGAGCTATTGTTTGGAGTGCTTGGGTAAGGCTAGCCACTGTCTGCTGCATGCCGTCCCAATCTACGCAATGTGCCATTGGAATTATAATAAAGTACCTGAGAGAAATACAACGAGTTGTTATTCCTCATGGAGTTAGGGAATCTTATTCATAAGGTAATTACCTATCTTATCCCGGGCTCTACCCAATTCTCACATGGGTGTGGAAAATTTCTTCTTTAGTTCATAGGTGGGGGTCCTAAAACCTTGGACTTATCCTATGACAGGATTCTTCTTCCTAAGTCTTGAGACTTAGATTCTAGATCTGATACCAACTTAGCTGTCACGTCCCGAACCTTTATTTACAACGGAAGACTCGCTCGGGGAGACGCGAACAGCCGGCATGGTAAGTCTCTCACAAGCAAGCATGATCAGAGCGCGATACAATCACACACAAGATGTAATTGCACAAGTATTTGCTCAAATTCAACTTCTATTCCATTGATAATCAAATATTCAAATTACAAGCATCAATTCATCCTTCAATCAGATTTGCTAGACTCAATAAATCAGAAAATATATAGACTCGATCTAAACAATAAAGACTCCTAAGTCTTTACTCTCATCTTTATATAACTTTCATTGGCTCTCGGACCCACCACTTGTATAGTCCGAATCCGAATTGGAATTACCTTCATCTCCTAGAAAAGATTTGAAATAGGTTATGAGCACACTTGCCCAGTAGGTATCTTCGCATTAACACGAAGGCACTATTTAAGTGTTAACATTTCAGCTCTATAAATCAAGATAACATCATGCGAATGCGATAAACCAAATAACCAAGTAACAAGTAGAACAAGAATGACCAAGAATGTAATATGGCCTTTCATGAACAAGAATGTAATAAGAATGTACTAGCAAGTCCACAAGATTGTCATCCAAGCATCTTTTGCTATGCGCAAGTACTTGGTGAATTTTCGTGTAAATTTTTAATAGGATCAGATCCGGTCTGACCCGATCCGACATAACTCGGATCCGGGTCAAACTTGGACCTTAATATTAATAAGTTAGACTCGAATCGGACCAACCTAACTTCGATCCAGACCCGATCCATTGACAGCTCTAAATTTATAGGGTTATCTCCTTTGGGTCCCCTACTCCCCTTCAATGCTCCGTGTGTGCGCCGCTTCACCCCGCATCGGGACGGATTGCCGTTTGTTAGCTTTTAGGATCTGCACTTGACGCAGAGCGTGGGCCAGGAAGAACAGGAAACGGTTTCAGTGACCGCCTCAGCACGCCGGGTCGGCAATGTTCGGATAACAAATGTTTTGTAGAATTATTGTAGGTGGACAGAAAGTATACGTTTTATAATAATGCCTGTCAATCGTAATTTACAAAATCAACAGATTCGAACCGGATTGGCCTGAATTGTATTGGCCTATTGGGATCGGAGTTCATCAATCTGGTTGAGCTGGTTCCAAGGCCAGATCGATCGGTCTTTGTAAATAAAAATAGAAAATATAAAGGTTTTTAAAGAAGAATAGAGAAAATTAAAAAAAAAGAATCAATTTAAGTGAGATTAGAGTTTAAATTGCTTAAGGATTAGAGTTTAAGTGATGTTAGGGTTAAATCTCACCTGATTTGATGAGATTAGGGTTTCGAAGCTGGAGTTAGGGTTTAGACAACAATAATCATTATAGAGTTAGTCCTCCTGCACACCCCACCTTGGGTGCTAAGCAAGGTTTTACTTCTTTTTTTAATGTCTAAACCCATCTCAAGATTAAATGGCTCGAAAAATCTAAAAAAATAATGATTTAAAAAGTTAAAAAATAAATTCATATAGCCCATTCCTTTTTAAAATTTTTGAGATCATCTAATATTGGGACGAACTATATGAACAGATGGGAGAGGTGAGCCTCACCTTCCCATATTAAAAAGAAAAAAAATTAACTTGATGCACATCCAGAGTGGTTGAGCGTGCAGTAAATATATTTTTTGATGGATGTCTATGTTGTTAATATGTAAGACAATGTTTGTGAATGTTTAGTTATGTCGTATAGCATTTTTTTTCTGCACATGATTATACTGAATGTTACGTCAATTTCATGCATAAAATACTTCTAAGTGAAAATTTTATTCAGGCCAAGCTACTTTATTTTATTTAGGGCGTGTCATATGAATGTTGTCGCCAAAGTATGTCTTGATGGGATTCTAATTTTAGTACGCAGATGCCAGACGTCATATGTTAGATGCATGGTAAGTAATGACAAGTGAACTTGTCGGGCAACGTCAAGTTGAATGGAGCACTAGCTTGTTTCTCAAAGTGAAACGCTAGATGGTGATGGCGTACAAGTTGAACACAAATATGAACTCGAGGGAATAACCTGTAAGAGGAATCATGTTGCTGCTCTGTTCTAGCTTTTGCTGCAGAAGAAAGTGTATTCTTTGTTTGGTAACGAAGAATTTAGTAGAATGACACGGAGAGCTGAATAATTATTAAATCACTCGAATTTGAGTCTTATCCTTCGTATCTTATCACTCTTTTTTTTTATCGTCATCATAAAATTTTAAATTCACATTTCTCGAGAATTAAATGTGAGTCAAATAAATTCCGACGCAGGCCAGCCCTAGGTCGAGGCTGGTCGACCTCATTTTGGGCAGGACCTTTGGGTCCACTGCCTAAACGAGATCGAGCCGCTTTGGCTCAGATTATTGATGAGGACCCTGGGACTTGCCTAGGAGTGGGTGGATGTAGACTAGTCGAGCCGCATCAGGCGGAAGACCTGAGGCAAGGCAAAGCTCATAGACTGGCACACATGCTTCCCTGCCCAATTCTAGGACTGGCAATAGGGTGGCGTGCCTGTGGTGTCTCACTCGCAAGATAGTGCCGACTATCTGCGACACTACCGGGAGACCCACGCAGAGTGTCTCCAGCTCAGGAGACCACTGTAGGTAAGTATAAAATGATCATTATATTTTGTTATTATTTTTTTGTTTATAAATGTATGCATATGTATATGACACTAATCTACATGCTTATGAATGCAGGACACCCGTAACGCTATCATCACTGACATGTGGGCCCAGTTGGCGGAGGCTAGATGATAGTTGACCGTCACTTAACAGGAGCTGGACATCTTGGTAAGTTTATGCAATGCTCTCTCTCTTTTTTGTTTTTTTGTCCTTTTTTCATACCTATATTCCTAATGCTTAGTCGTTGACGATCGTTTGTTCCTTTGTTTCAGCATGCCCAACAGGCAGAGGTAGTAGGGATGGTCAGTGGGGCATCTTCTAGCTCCTAGGCTCCTCCTCTGGAGGTCTCCTCCCTCCAAGAGTAGCTCACCAGGGTAGTGGCCCATGGCGAGGAGGCCAAGTGTGAGCTTGCGGCCCGAGTAAGTATCTGCTTGCTTTGAATCTCCGTTACACATTTTCTCTCTTTTGCTGACTTTAGGGAATTGTCGGTTCTTGACAGGTGGTGGAGATCCGAGATGTGTTGACTGATGTAGCCCAGGCAGAGGAGGAGCTGCGATGTCGTGACTCCAAGGAGTTACCCCGAGACAACGTGGAGCTATGGGTTTCCCTCCAAGTGGCGAGGAGGAATGCGGGGAGAGAGAGAGAGAGAGAGGAGAGGGAGAGGGAGAGGGAGAGAGAGAGAGGGGAGAGGGACAGAGAGAGAGAAAAGAGAAGGGCAGAGAGACAGAGGGACTGGGATGAGAGGAGGGCTTTGGGGGCCTAGGTGATGGAGCTCTAGCTAGGCCTTTGTGTTGCAGAGCAGAGGACAAAGGATAGTGAGGAGTGCTATCAGAGGGGGTGAGAGCGCACTGCACACCTTCGTCAGTCCAGCTCCTTCTTTGTTAAAGCCTTCTGGTCTCCTCGATAGAGGAGTGTCGTTGTGCCACCGAGGCTGATCGAGCGCTACCGGGTGAGGCGAGTATTGCCTCGTAGAGCTCCAGGAGACCCTCTAGGGATCCTCATCTTAGGAGAGAGGAGAGGGATGACCAGGGGGATGACCACGAGAGTGATGGTAAGTTAGAGAGATACTTGTACACCCGCCCCCTCACTTATGATGTACATGATAGTTTATATAGATATATGAATGGAATGATTTATTTTCCTATCACTTGTTTGCCCCTTGCACATTCCTTCTCTTCTACACTATTCCCATATGACATGTTTGACAAGGCCCTACCCGAAAATGGAGAATCGTGTCTCATCGTGGCCATTCTTTTCAAAGGGAATTCGCTATAACTCTAGATCTATGACCTTGGCTTCAAACTGAAGAACTCCCATCATAAAGATTTCTTGGATCTGGCCCTTCTAAAGTTCTAAGTGCCGACTCCCAGAGTCAACCCTCTTCGGGTCCAGTTCTATCCAGGATCATGATTTTCAGGTGTCGACCCCAAGAGTCGACCCCTAGTGCCCAGACTTCTGCCTAGTTGGCATTTATCCTTAAAACAACTTGGCTTCTTTATGATATATGCTCCATGGTTAATTGCTTCTCTGGACCGTCTACAATAAATCCTCCTGGCTGCTATGAAGGCATCATCACTCTAAGCAGTTGGTCTCAGTTCATCTCATGTAATTGGTTGAATTGCATTTCTTGTCTCTATGCATTGAAAACATTAAAAATTTAAAAAATAGAAAAACATAAAAATCAAAAATTCTAGAAAATTGTGTGTGCTCAATAGCTGTATTTTGGTCTGCATAGTGTACTCACTTGTTTGGCTGCTCCCAGCATCTCCCATTGATCTAATTCTCATGGTTTGGATTTTGCCGCATTCCCAATCTACTCTTGCATCTGGCTACTCCAGAACTCATGGCATGTAACTTAAAAAATGACCCAACAATTGGCTCTTTCCTTCCGCATAATTGTTGAATGCACATCTGTCTATCTGCCCGCCTGCTTGTGTCTAGCATTTAATTTTTATCACCCATGTGCTCATATTTTGACCTTGTCATTGGCTTTAATCTAAGTCCTCTTTGCTGATGACAAAGGGGGAGATGTTTTGATGAGTCATTATCTTATTGCCTTGACTGAACTATTTTTGTTGACTGCTTTATACTCGTTTATGACTCATAGTTGCCATCATCAAAAAGGAGAATTGTTGTGACCCTTGTTTTGATGATGTCTTACCATGACTCATTGATGAGTCTTACATGTATTTGATGATGTCAACATGTTCAAATTTAGATCAAATCATGTTCAGTTCAGAGAAAGTCAAGCAGATCAAGCAAAAGGCTCAAATGAATCTAAGACTCAATAAAGATTGAAAGAAATCAAGAAAGGTAAAGTGAGAGTTAAGTAAGGACCTTGGCAAAACAAATACCATGAGACATACTCCTAGAAGCTAAGATTGCTGGTTGACCAAAAATTGAGGCAATTGGATGCACAGAAATCAAGGTAGGTGATGTAAGACGAATGAAACTGAAAAGAGAAAGGAAAGTGGAGGTCGCCCCCTTGCTCAAACAAGTGAAAAATCAAGGCAAACAAATAGCTTAGTTAAGGGTGACAAATACATGTTGGAGCTGACAAATGGATAGATAAAGCAGACAAATGAGCGATAAAGGTGAAAATAGCTAAGCAAGGCTGACAAATGAATAACAAGACAGACAAATGGTCGATATGGCCAGCAAGCGGTCTTAGCTACGTCGACGCCACCTCCATAATGCGTCGACGCCATCAAAGCTCCAGCAGCAGCCAGGCAGCAAAGGACCGTTGGATGTGCCAACGCAGTGATCATAGCTGCGTCAACGCAACCACAGGATGCGTCAACGTAGGACCAGTTCCAGCACAGGCACGGGCGTGGCTCTTCAGTTTCGTCGACGCAATGGTAGTGCTGCGTCGACGCACCGAAAGATCTTCAAGCAGAAAGGGATGATCAAAGGCGACGACTCATAATAGATAAGGGTGGCAAATAAGTGTTAGCGGTGACAAATAGACAATCAAGGGTGAAAATAGGGGCTAACAGCAACAAATGGGTCATAGCCGTGATGAATGGCCTGTAGATCAAGGTTGCGCTAACGCAACGCCCTCACTGCGTCAACACCAGCTACGTTGACATCGCAAGGGTGAACAACAAACAAAGGCGACGGCTCATGGGCAATAGCGGTGACACATAGACCCGCAAGTGTGACAAATGGAGGTTAAGGGTGAAAAATGTGTCACCAAGGCGGACAAATCGTTGAACCCAGGAGAACCTCAAGCCTCACACTAAGGCTGGAAGCCAGCTTGAAGAAGGCCACGCCAATGCAGTGCCCTCGCTGCGTCAACGCTATCAACGCCAGCTCGCCAACATGTGCAGGATACATGAAGCTGCGTCGACGCAGGATCACTGCTGCATCGACGCACCAGGAGGCCTCTCAAGCATTTCTCTCTCAAACCTGCAACACGTTCTGAGGTCATCCAGAGAATTAAAATATGAACCGCAAACCTCCAAAAACACATCTTTTGAGGTTTGGAGGAGGTTCCTAGGATTGACCACTGTCTCTGCCATCATCACAGTACCAACACAACTTTTTGGAGGTAGATCTACCAGGTATCATATTTGGGTAAAATCTCCTTTTATGGTACACTATTATTTACTCCAGCCAATCAGATGCAGCTCCCTTGGAGGGAAACTCCTCCCCAGCCTTCCTATGAATATTAGCCTCCTACATGAAGGAAGGCAGCTACTACCTCAAGAGGAAGAAGAAGGTCTGAAAGAAGAAAAGAGAGAGAGCTCGTGCCTTAGTTGATTATTTGAGAAGAAGAAAAAGAGACGAGAAGAAAAGAGAGTAGCCCAACACTTGGTTTCACTCAATCCTGTGTTGTAAAGAGAAGGAGAGGAGAGCACCCTTGTAGTTGGCCTATGCCTGAAAGAAAGAAAGTTTCAGCATCCAAAGAAGCTTCACTTCTAATCCGTTCAGACAAGACTTGTGGATCAAATCCAAAGTCTTCGTGTCTTGTTTCTGTGTTTATCTTTCCTTGTTTCCCTTTTCATTTCTGATCTTTGTGTGTGTGTGCAAGCTGTGATACTCAGTAGCAGCAAGCTGTGTGGCTCAGCTGTAGCAATCACAGTAGCAAGCTATGAGGCTCAGCAGTAGCAAGTTGTGATGCTCAGTAGTAGTAAACGCAGTAGCAAGCTGTGAGGCTCAGCTGTAGCAAGTTGTGAGGCTCAGCAGTAGCAACCTATGATGCTTAGCTATAGTAAGCTGTGAGGCTCACCAGTCAAGCTGTTAGTCAGCAGGAAGTCTCACCGGATTTGGTGAGGGGTGGATGTAGGTCTGCAGGTTTGCAGACTGAACCACCTTAAAAATCCTCTGTGCAATGGTTCGTATTTATGCGTTTGTTCTCTCTCTCTTCTACCCCCCTCACTGGAAGGCAATTATTGCAATTTTGCACTCGATCTATTTTTACAGCATGCTGCCTTACTTGCTTGGCTCTAAGTTACACTTGCATACCCCAAGTTGCTTGCTAAAAACTTGTACACAAGCATTAGTTTCCATCCTGATCGGTGTAAGATATCATGTGTTGTGTTTACCTATTTGAATGACTGCCTAATTCAGGCTCTGCATGTCTAGTTGGGAACATTAGTGTTCCAGTAATATGCAGTTCTGCAAATGACTTGACTGCAACTTATTAAGTGACCGGATTAGTGTGAGCTAAGTTTTTATTTGGGCATTAGGTTTTGAAAGGATCTATTCACCCCCCTCTAGATCCCATTATCGTACCCTACAGTTGGTATTCGAGCGGGTCTCTACCATACACAGATCCAACGATCTGCAGAGAAGATCCCGGAGTGTTTACCGTCATGAACTCCTTTGCTGAACGAGTTTCTACGCCTTCTTCGCCAGTTTTTGATGGTTCTGAATTCACTCTTTGGCTTGGAAAAATGTGTGCCTTTGTTACCTCCATTGATCCAAGATTGTGGATCATCATATCTAATGGTCCTCAAAGGCTACCATCAGACACAATTGAATGGTCTGCTAAACATAGGACCAAAAACGTTGACAATCTTGCTGCCTTGAACTTAATGAAAGCTATAGTTGATGCTACTAAGTTTCCTTTTATTTCCAGCAGTAGCACAACAAAGCAAATTTTAGATGGACTGGTTAACATTCGTGAAGCAGGAATACGCGAATGCCTCATGGCCAACAACACAGACTAGCCAAGCAATCCATCCTCATCTCAGGTAAGTTCTAATTCAGAGGACTTTACTTTTGAAGAATTAATGGATGCATATGATGAGTTGGCTAAGAAATACAAGAAGCTACAGTCTGAAAATAGAAAATTGAAAAAGATGTTTGAAACCATTTCTGCTGACAGCAGATGGTCACTGCCCTCATAAGATGTCAACAGACACCCACGGGTCACGGGCAAACCACGAGATCAAGCCAAGACAAGCAAAAATTGGAGCGGTGGACAACGGCTACACTCTGGGTAGAGCGAACTATCACTCAACCGCTAGGTGAACCCGACAGTCAAGGAAAGCCGCTACAAGACCAGAGTCAAGGACACTGGTAGGTCTAGATCAAGTCATTATGGAACTGTCACGGTCAAGGAAAAGACCACACCCAGTCACCTGAACCGACTGATCTAGAAATCACCAACACACAGACACTGCCCTAAAGCACAAACCTAAGACAAACAGACACACAGAACAGAACACCGAACAGCGCAGGCTATCACGGCCAACAAGAGGACTGTAACGCACCTCTATAGGGGCGTTAACGGCTCTGATGCACCAGGGTAGGGGCGTCAGGGCGGACAGGCCTACAACTACAACTCAGACCACGTAACGTACCAAGCCAGGCGTGCTACATCACCTAACGCACCAAGACAGGGGCGTCAGGGCCAATGAGCCTAAAAGCCTAACACGAACCATGTAACGCACTAGACCAGGGGCGTTACACAACCTGACGCATAAGGAGAGGTCCGTCAGGGCTAATCGATCGACATGGTCTTCGAGGCAGACACGATCTTCGAGGAACTGACAGCCACAATCCTCGAAAACCACCAAAACATAATGCACCACTATAGTGGCATTACAGCCATGTGACGGTCCTATGCTGGTCTGTCACACCCAGAACGTAACGCACCAAGCCAGGCACGTTACAGCCATGTAACGGTCCTATACTGGTCCGTCACATCAACCCAACCTCGAAGAGCGTGAAATGACCAATGGAATGTAACGGTCTATCGTGGGACCGTTACACGTGTGACGGTCACTGGCACGACCGTTATACAAATCCAGCGAATAAAAAAGGGGAACGGCCGAATCAGCCCGTTCCACGCCCCATTCACGCCGAAGCGCAGGGGAAACAGACGCACACGACCATACAACACACTTGGGGCCTAAAAACACCACATGCAAGCGTTAAATCGTGAGATCGGGGCGATTCCGACGAATCAACCCTAAATGAGTCACCAGGGTTCTCGGACTCTTACTGGCCCCAAATGACAACCGATCGGCACGAAACTTACGGGAATGGGATCTTGACATCCCAGCAGTCGTTTTGACACTAATTTGGCTAAGAATGGTTGCCATTTTTCGGTGAACCCTACAAACCCCAAAAACTACAGTTTTCACTAAACCGGCCTGATCTCCCTCGATCGAGCACCAAACAGCGCATAGGAGTAGGGAAAACGTGCAAAACGAAGTAGCGATCTGTCTCCCTACCTCCACCGAAGAAACTGAGTACCAAGGCGACTAAACCGCATCGAAAACCACCATGCGAACTGAACCACCGACTTTGAATCCATCGTTCGGGATCGCGCCAAAATCGCACCTATCCTCACTCCACCACGCGTCTCAGCAGCTTCCCGACATCGTCACCTCACCCACGGTCGTCTCCGTCTGCAGTTGGAGTCGAGAGGGTGAGAGAACGAGAGAGAACAGGAGAGAGAGAGTGAGAGCATGAATGAGAGGAGAGAAAGGGTGGGGGGGTTAAATAGAAAGGGTTCGGATCGGGCGGAGTCTAGACGGGTTCTCACCCATCTTGAGAAAATAATCATAAGAAAGTACATCAGGGGCACCACCACTGTCGACTAATATTCTGTCTATGTTACAATGGTTTATAGTAGCCAATACAACTAGGGCGTTGTCGTGTGGGGTTGCTAACCCTTCCAGGTCTTGGTCGAAGAACACTAAGGCCTACTGTTCGCTTGCCTGCGGGGCCTTAGAGGGCTCGGAGGCCAAGCTCACCCGCTCAGCGTGACGCTTCCTTCCTTTGCTATTGTCTCCACTTGATGCCGCATCGCCAACAATGATGTTGATGTGGACTCTGTGGGGGACATTGTCGATCTCCTCAGGGGCAGCAGCATCCTTCATGTGCTCGAACACGTACTGGGATAAGTGCCCCTGGCAAACGAGGCACTTGATCTCTTCTTGTAGTCGATGACAATCACCGGTGTGGTGTCCGTGGTCATTGTGGAATAGATAGTGCTTTTGGCAGTTGCGGTGTTTTACCTTCATAGGCTCAGGTTGGCAGAGAAGGCTCGAGCCCTTGATATCTTCATAAATTTCGTAGACAGGGGCGGTCAAGGGGGTGTACCGCTCGTACCTCCAAGAGGGATCTTTAAGGTCTCCGTCTCGATTCTGCCTTTTTCCTTATCTGAAGTCTTGCTCAGACTGTCGCTTCTTGTCCCCCTCCCGACCCGAGCCCGTTGTGCTGTGGCAGGTGGTGAGGACTTCTTCGCACTTAGCGTGGCGTAGGGCCAGGGTCACAAGCTCGGCGAGGGAGGTGGGAGGATGAAGGACCAACTCGCGCCACAGGTTCTCATCACGGGTGCCCCCGGTCAGTGCGGTTATGGCCGAGGCAACATCCAGGTGGGGGATACGCAGGGCCTCCGATTTAAATCTGTTGATATAGGCCCGGAGCCTTTCCCCCTATTCCTGATTGAGAGCCAACAACCCCACTATTGACCGTGGTGGACTACTACCGGTGAAGCTTTCCTCGAATACTCGCCTGAACTACCGAAAATCATGGATGCTGCCCGGGGCGAGTGCTCGAAACCATGCCTGAGCGCCCAGGACCAAGGTGGTCGTGAACGCTTGGCACTTGATGGCATCGGACGCCCCAAGCAAGGTCATGAGGGCGTCGTAACTGTCATAATGGTTGGCCGGGTCTCCCTAGCCGTCGTATGCTTTGAAGGTCAGGAGTGACATCTTGGGGGAGATCTTGGCCTTCAAGATGAGGCCAGAGAATGGGGATTGGTCCTCGTCCTCTGTAGTGGAGGTCTTTTGTAGGGTGCAAAGGGCGCACTCTTGCTCTGCGAAACACCTCTCAAAGTCTCGGAGCTGGAGGGACAGCTCTGGTTGTCACTGGGCCTAGGGGCTGTGGGGGCGCTCCTACATGCTGCCTCGATGCCCCTCAAAGGCCTCAATCTCTGGAGGCGGCCGACGCGCTCCAGACTTCTCTCTCCTCGGGGTGGAGGAGGCTTCTTACTCCGGGAGAGGGGCTTGCGATGGTCCACCTGACCGGTTGTACATTATTCTCCGTCCCTGGAGGATGAAATGGGCCCCTACGGTTTACAGGGAAGCATCTTCACAGGGGGGGGGGGGGGGGGGGGTTTACCGGGGAAGTCGCATGGAGGGTCCACCTCTTGGGGGGGTGAGAAGGTCACCTCCGCACCGGCTGCCAGGGGAGCTGTGAAAAATAAACCTAGCAAAACAAGATTAGCCAATCTCCGTGGCTAAACTAAACAGGGACAAAAGGGGTCGAAGTGACACTTACTCAAGACCGTCTTTGCCTCAACTTGCTCTCCAGCCTCGAGTCCCTCAAAGGACCCACCAGCCTCGGCTATTGCAGCCTCTATGCAAGGGCATTTCCACCTAGGCTGTAGGCCTCCGTCCCCGCTCCCTGAGGACGCCTCCGTGGAGGGGTGATCCCCCTCTGTCGCAGAGCCTGTTAACAAACACAACAACATACAATGCCTCAATTATATGTCCCGAAAAGTAATCAAGTTAAGGCCATATGCAAAAGAAAGAACCTTACCTAAAGCCCTGAAGGGGGTCAACGGCAAGGGTACCAGCTGCTCCGACCTCAGTGACAGTGCTCAGGCTGCCTTTGCGATGGCCTCCTGAATGTCGCTCAGAGTGTGGGCACACTCGATCTGGGACACGAACTCCACCGGCCCGGCTGACCCAATCACATGGCCGACGTGTGGCCTCCAGTCATCAACCACTGTGTCAGCAAAGCTCCCGTGCGAAAGCACCTGATCTAGTGAACCTCTGGTCTGGAGGTCGCAGTCGACCAAGAACTGGGCCCACCAGGTCCTAGGTGCCCTCGGTCGATGCACCCTCATCCCGATCATCGCCGCCGCTGTCGGTACATATCTCAGGGGCTTCAGCGCCCCCCCCCCCCGGTTGCCTCAGCTCCTAGATGAAGAACCCTGGCTGCTCCAGGGCCATTGCTCCACAAGTCGCTCGATCTCCAGGAAAATTTGAGCAACGCGAGTCCCCAAGTACCCATCATCTAGTGGAACGAGAGGCAGATCCTCCCTCAGCAAGTGACTCTGCTCTGCCTTCCTGATCGCGAAGGCCTTCTGTCGATATAGGTGGCTATGCTCGAACCACTACCTTGCGTAATGGACGTCGAATCGTCCCTGGCGTCCCTGTCTCTGCATTGGGAACTGCTCCATCTCCCAACGGTAGTAGAAGTCCCACCACGCGGCCACCAGCAGGTGGGTGTCCTTCCCTCTGTACTGTCGGCCTATCAAAGGAAACGCTAGGTTCAGCGGGATCCCCTGGTCGTACGCAAAATTCCTTGCGAACCGATGCGTGTAGAATGACAACAAGGAACTCGTTGTAGACCGGTCTGGCACCCCAGGACCGGCACAGGCACTGGTCGCCCCTCCACCAGACTCTTCCAGAAAAAGGCCACAATCCCTCGCGGCACTGTCGAAAGGTAATCCCTCCTCACCCCGAGCGGGAAGGTAGCAAAGGGCTCTCCTAGCCCCCTCCAACTGTGCCTCGGTGTCTCGGTCAGGCTGTCCAGTGAAGCTGAACAAAAGCGGTGCCATCGGATTCGCCACAGTCCCTCGTGCCACTAGCCCCGGAAATAGCAATCCGGCCTACACACTGAGATAGTGAGTGTCACGCCCCGAGCCAGCGGAAGATAGAACCCGGATATGGCGTGATGATGTCTATTATCAATCATGTCAATCAGAGTAATATTGCATTCGACACATAGACAGAGATGCGCAAAATAAAATAAACCAAGTTGGCCAACTTCGACATGATGTCGGGTTGACATCTTCATCTACACATTCTACCCTGGTTTCAGACCTTTCGTCTGAGCGAGGTTGGTTGACTCTGACATATCACCGGGTTGACAGTGATATTTAGCCCTGGGTCTGGGCCTCTCATACATCTACATTCTAGTCAACCCTCACCCCAAACTTTCTATCGGGGCAGGGCCTGTTGACTTCGACGTTCCGTCAGGTCAACACCTATCCTATGTGCTTCCCTTGGCACAGGCCTCACGCCTCTGCCAAGTTCATTGGCTTCGACATGACGTTGAGTCAACAAATATTCTACCTTTAGCTTAGGTCTCATGTCTCTGCTAAGTTCGTTGGCTTCGACATGACATTGAGTCAACACTTATTCTGTCTTTGGCTCAGGTCTCATGTCTCTACCAAGTTCGTTAGCTTCAACATGATGTCGAGTCAACACTTATCCCATATTCTGCCCTTGGTTTAGACCTCATGCCTTTACCAAGTTCGTTGGCTTCGACATGACCTCGAGTCAACACCTATACTATACTCCGCCCTTGGCTTAGGCCTCATGCCTCTGTCAAGTTCGTTGGCTTCGATATGACGTCGAGTCAGCACCTATCCTACATTGTCCCCTTAGCTTAGGCCCCACGCCTTTGCCAAGTCTGTTGGCTTCGACATGATGTCGAGTCAACACTTATCTCATATTCTTCCCTTGGCTCAGGTATCATGCCTCTGTCGAGTTCGTTAACTTTGACATGACGTCAAATCAACACTTATACCATATTCTGCCATTGGCTTAGGCCTCATGCCTCTGCCAAATTCGTTGAGCTAGACATGATGTCAGGTCAACACATATCTTGTCTTCTTTCCTTAGCTTAGACCTCATGTCTTTCCCAAGTTTGTTGGCTTCGACATGATGTTGGGTTGACATATATCCTATATTCCACCCTTGGCTTAGGCCTCACGTCTTTGCCAAGTTGGTTGACTTCGACAATCTATCAAATCAATAACCATATTCTGCCCTGGCCCAGACCCAATGTCTCTCCCAGGTCGGTTGGTTCTGACATAATGTCGGATCGACAACAACGCACTATTCTTGGCCCTCGTCCTAGACATACTATCTAAGCAGGGTTTGTTAGCTCCGACATTTCGTCGGGTTAACATCCATATTTCACCTTTGGCTTTGACCTTTCATTTGACTAGAGAACAAAAGACCCCTTGATCTTTGGCCAGGACCTTCCATCCAACCATACAACAAAAAGACCCTTCTACCCCTAACTCAGACATTTCATCCAGTCAGTCAACAAAAATACCCTTCTAACTCTGGCTCGGACCTTCTGTCTAGTCAGTCAACAAAAAAACCCTTTCACCTCTCGCTCGGACCTTCCGCCTGACCATACAACAAAAAGACCCTTTTACCTCTGGCTCAGACTTTTCGTCTAGTCAGTCAACAAAAAACCCTTTCACCTTTGGTTTGGACCTTCCGTCCGACCATTCAACAAAAAGACTCTTTTACCTTTAGTTCAGATCTTTCGTCTAGCCAATCAACAAAAGATTCCTCCACCTTTGGCTTGGACCTTTTGTCTGGCCAGGAAATAATAGACCCTTTTTACCTGTAGCTCTACACTTCCACCAAGGAGAAAAGAAAATTTTCTTCAAAAATGCATTGAAGGAAAGAGCACAAAAAAAGAAAGCAAAGATACATCAAGCCTCGGGTCCGCCCTGAGACTCCGGGATTAAAGGCTCTTCAGCGTTGGGTGATCTGCCCCCGGCACCCTCAGCGATGGCTGACCCAAGCACTGACCCCACTGGTGTGGGAACTGCCTCGATCGCACGCCCTCCCGAGGCAGCCGGAGTTGGTGATCCCTCGGATGAGGTAGAGTCCCCTAGGCTTCCCTCCTCACTTGACGCAGAACCAGAAGATTCGGAAGACGCTGAATCTGAGTCCTAGCACTGCCCAGATGGGAAGATGACCACCCCTGGTGCCTACTCCTCTGCCCAAAAGCTGGCCCGACGATAGCCTTGGGTGAACCCCTTTCGGATGCCTCAACGGAAGCCCAACTGGTAATAAGGGAAGGCAGCCTTTTGGAGATCGGTCTGGTACTCCTCCGAGCTTTTCTACCACTCGAGCGCCTCCACCCCTGCCGACTCCGCCCTTCTAGCAAGCTCAGCTGACCTCTTCTCTGCCTCAGCTAGGCCCCCTTGGCTCGATCCTCAAGCTCCGCACGCTCGGCCTCCCATTGCCAATCACGCTCGATCTGAGTCGCGCCTCCTATTCTAGGAGTCTACTCTTCAACTTGAGCGAACTACGGGTCTGAGCCAGCTGCTCAGTCGATGCCCGAGCCTCCGCCTGGCTCGACTTCGCTCATTCCCAAAGCAAGGTTCTCCCGTCGAAGCTCCTCGAGATCGGCAGTGAGCCGAGCGACCTTCCGAATCACCGCCTCAGTAATCTCTGCCTGCTTCGTGAAGGCTATCGCAATTCTCTACTCCTCTGAGTTACCCTCGCGGGGCATGAGAGAACCCCAAAGGTAGAAGCGATGGAGAGCAAAACCCTAAGCCACGGGAGTATAGAACCAAAACAGTGCACAATGCTTATAACCCCCAGCGGGAGGTGGCATGACGTTCCGATCTCGAAGAAGAGGGGCCTCCTCGCCTTAATCCATCAGGATTATCATCATTACGGGCAAACTTCCAGGACAGCCGCTTCGCGTGGCCCCTATTAAAGTTGGATCTCAACCCACCTAAGCCACAAAAGTCCAGTCAAAATAGCTACTCGACCGAGCCTAATTTGGCTCAGGAGTAGGAGGGGGACAAGTGGAGAGGGGTATTTCCACAGCCCATATACGAGCGGCCAAACAAGGTCATGCCAGACCGAATGAGGCCCAGCTCCCTCAAGTGACAGTCCTACCGGGCCCACTTGCCATGAGATAAGCCCAATAAAGTCACTCGGAACCAAGAAATTCCTAGGTGGCCTCTTGGCTCAGAAGCCCGAGCGTCGGTCCAAACGGGGAAGGTCACCCATCGCTGCCTCATATCCCCTCGCCCGAGCTACGCTCCCATCGCTCTGGTAAGAGCTAGCGCCCCATGCTCGGGCCGACCGATAGATGCTTATCCCCATAGTCGTTGAGAGTTCTTTGATAGCCAGGAGTTTACAAGGATAAGGGAGACCAAGAGTCCTTATGCTATAAAGAGCCCACGTCGAGGATGTTACCCCCTCCTGAAACTCCTTCGCTCGTAGGACTCATGCAGCTGGCGCATTACCATTAGATTTTCACCATAGGGATCGTCTTGCTCCTTAGAACTCGGACTTCTCGATCGAGGATCCGCATCGGCCTTTACTCATAAGTAAGATCCCTTTGAATTACCATATCAGCATGGTCGATGATGTGAGAAGGGTTGTGCACATATTTCTTCAGCATAGAAATATGAAATACATTGTGCACTTTCGAGAGTTGAGGAGGTAAAGCGACACGGTAGGCCACCTCGCCCACTCTTTCCAATACTTCAAATGGACCAATAAACCTTGGTGTTAGTTTGCCCTTAACACTGAATCTTCTAATGCCTCAGCCGAAAGATACCTTGAGAAAAACATGATTTTCGACTTGAAATTTCAGGTCTCGCCTTCTGTTATCAGCATAGGATTTCTGCCTGGACTGTGCTATCCTCAGCCTTTCTCGAATAAGGTGTATCTTCTCGGTAGAATCTCTTACCATATCCGGGCCTAGAATTTATTTTTCACCAACTTCATCCCAACATATTGGAGATCGACAACTCCTGCCATACAGTGCCTCAAAAGGTGCCATTTGTATACTGGCTTGATAGCTGTTATTATATGCAACCTCGGCTAAGGGTTAGTGGTCATGCCAACTTTCACCGAAGTCTATAATGCATGCTCTCAACATATCTTCCACAACTTGATTTGTCCATTCAGTCTGTCCATCTGTCTGCGGATGGAAAGTAGTGCTGTAGTTGAGTTTCATCCCCAGAGAGTGTTGTAGACTTTTCTAGAAATGAGAGTAAGCGTGGGTCTTGGTCGGATACAATCGACACCGGGACTCCATGCAATCTAACCACCTCCTTAATATATAGGACAGCAAGTACATCGACTGACCATCGACTTTTGATGTGTAAGAAATGGGCCAATTTTAGTTAGCCGGTCGATTATTACCCACACTCCATCATATCCGCCCCTAGACTTGGGCAAACCCATGATAAAGTCCATGCCAATGTCTTCCCACTTTCACTTGGGAATATCTAGCAGATGTAGCTTTCCGGCTGGTTTTTGATGTACCGCCTTCACTTGTTGACATGTAAGGCAGTGAGATATGAAGTCCACTATCTCCCTTTTCATGTTAGGCCACCATAAAGTTCTTTTTAAATCTTAGTACATCTTAGTGTCTCCAAGGTGGATCATGTACCTCGATCGATGAGCTTCTTCAAGAATCTTCTTATTTAATTCGAGACAGTCAGGCATACATGTCCGTTCATGAAATAGAAGTCTGCCATCAGGTGCCAGCTTAAAATCAGGTCTCTTGTCCAGCTTGCTTTTTATCTCCACTAGTGCGGGATCTTCTTCCTACAGCTTCTTGATTTCAGGTAGCAAATCTGGATGTAGGCTCATATTAGATAGAATAATACACATGCTCTTCTCATTTGTGCTGATATCAAGCTCAGAGAATTTCTCCAGCAACTTCCATTCTTGTATCATGCAGTTGGACAATATTGTTCTCAGCTTTTGACTAAGGGCATCAACTACGGAATTACCCTTACCAGGATGGTACTGTATAATGAAGTCAAAATCCTTGAGATATTAGAGCCAACGCCTTTGCCGCATGTTCAGCTCCTTTTGGGAGAATAAGTACTTGAGGCTTTTATGATCGGAGTACACAGGAGCTAGACATAGAGGTATGAACTTTACAAACTTTTGTTGGTCCTAAAATTTAATTTAATTACATTACCAAAGGATTAGCAATAAGTAATTTGGGGGTGTGATGAGTACTCATTTATATATGATAATTTACATCACATACATCATTTCATATGCACATAATTAGCCAATTATGCATACTTGACAGTAGATCAACTCTCTCTGCCACTAATCCGGCGATGCGGTGGGTGCTTCATCGGAAGGAGGTCTTTTGGTGCCAGAAAATGAGAATGTGTTGGCTTGAGGATGGGGATAAGAACACTACTTTTTTTCCATGCGATTGTGTAGGGTAAACGCAGGAAGAATGATGTGACACAACCTCAGACTTAAGTACACAAGCACAATCACAAGTCGAACAGGCCGATATCGGCGGCCAACTTACCCGGCACTCACCCCAAACCCGTGGGTAACTCGGTGATGCCGAGTGGACGATGTGGGGGCTGGTCCCTTGCTGGTAGAGGGCCAGCAAGGCAAGAGGGTCTCCCAAAGGGGTATGATGAGTCCTATCCTAGTGGTCAACCCGGTGCCGAGGGCATGGGTAATCGCTCACTCCCACGGTGATCACTCAGAAGTCCGGGACTTGCGAGATCGGGCACTCTCTCTCTCCGGCCAGCGTAGCTATGAGCTAATATAGAATGAAAAGTACTGTAATTAGAGCAAGGGAGAGAGGGCTTACTCGACCGGTTTGAGGAAACTGGTCCCGATCGGAGACATGGGCACGCGGGGAAGCGTGGGGCTTACCCACGCCGCGGCGAGGATGCTTCGGCCTATTCAAGCAATTACAACACTACGCCTCACACAGGAGGGGGGATCTTGGGGTGGGGGTTAAGTGAATTACGTCCAAAACTACCTCCGCATAGGGAGGGGCCTTCAACCGGCCAAACGGGGAGGGGAAAGATGAAGAAAAGAGCTTCACGCGATGACGAAGTCGAATCTGTCCCTCCTCTAGAACAGGGTATAGACTGTCGATGCAGGAATTCTTTCCGATGCTTCCAAACTCCAATGCCAACAAGACCAGCGCCAAAATTTCGTGGATTGGTCCAGGAGGATGCAGGAATTTTTGCAGGAGCTGGGGAAGTCGTCGTCGGCCGTGGTGAAGCTGGAATCAGGGACTCTGCTCTCTAACTCGGACCTTCTCAGCACTGCAACATCTGGAAGATGAATCCACCATGAATAGTCCCGAACTCCGAATTATGCACGGTTGGTGGCGTTGGAACCGTTGAAGAGCTGCCTTCGAGATGAGATGCATGGGGTGCCAGTCGATGTCAGAGCAGGCTGCGGTAATCCAAACACTGACAGGGTGTCAGTTCAGTCTGAGGGTGGACAGAACTGTGCACTCTGGGGAGAAAAGGGAGAAGAAATTGCTCCGGTGGCCGAATGGAGCTCTACTTCTTGGAGGAGGAGGGAGACTCGCAGTAGAATGTCCCGGTCGAGCACTACCTCCATATCTTCAGATGGCTGGTCGTGGCAGCTTCTGCAAGCAGCCTCAGGTTGCTAGCCAGACCTCTTCTGCACAGTCAGAGTAGATTGCCTCTCGTGGACAGCCACGAGCTCGGAACGGGGCGATACAACTTCCGTTGCGAAGAAGACTCGCGACAACTCAGGACAAGGCAACTAGACCTACTCATGTAACGATCCTTGAGTCAGACGACTCGGAGGCAAGATCATCACAGACAGTAGAACAAGCCGTCAATCGGTGTAAACCTCAGCCAGA
This sequence comes from Amorphophallus titanum, assembly GCA_024336825.1. NCBI lineage: Eukaryota > Viridiplantae > Streptophyta > Magnoliopsida > Alismatales > Araceae > Amorphophallus > Amorphophallus titanum. The sequence goes on from JANBPO010003090.1 coordinate 16,085,268, forward strand.
GGAAACAACGCTCCACAAGAAACGACTCACGGAGACCCGAGGGAACACCAAGAACCCTCAGCACATCTGGACATGCAAATCGAGGTAAGACGATACCTCGAGGCATCCAGAGCACTGTCTCGAGCTGAACAAAATCGTCGAGAAACACACAAGGTCACCTGTCAACCCCTGGTCTCACCGGGTTGACCAAACCTGACACGACACATACACACAGATGCACACACAGCATGCACAAGCACTCCTGGCCGTCCCATCATGGTCATTGCCCTCATAGGATGTCAACAGACACCCATGGGTCACGGGCAAACCATGAGATCAAGACAAGACAAGCAGAAACCAGAGCGGTGGACAACGACAACACTTTGGGCAAAGCAAACCATCACTCAATCGTTAGGCGAACCCAGTAGTCAAGAGGCAGTCGCTATGCAACCAGAGACAACGACACTGGCAGTTCTAGATTGAGTCGTTAGGGTACTGTCGTAGTCAAAGAAAAGACCACGCCTAGTCACCTAAACAGATCGATCCAGAAACCACCGACACACAGACATCACCCTAGAACACGACCTAAGACTAACCAGCACACAGAACAGAATGACGACCATCACGGCCAACAACAGGATAGTAACGCACCAGCATAGGGGCGTTACCTGCTCTAACTCACCAGATAAGGGGCGTCATGGCAAACAAACCTACAATCTAACACAGACCATGTAACGCACCAGAGCAGGCGCACCACATCAGTATAACGCACCAGGACAGGGGCGTTATGGCCAACGAACCAAAACTCAAACAAAGGGGAAATATAACGGACCTCCATAGGCCCGTTACACAAGCTTAATGCACCACAACAGGGGCGTTAAAGCCAACAGAGCCAAGACACTAACACGGACAAGAGGCATATAACAGACCAAGCTGAGTCCGCCACAGCCACATGGCGCATGGGGGTAGGCACGTTACACCACATGCCATAGCCAGACAAATGCCAGTCAAACGCAACGTAACGGACCCACACAGGTGCGTTACCTATCCATAACGCACAAGGAGAGATCCGTTATAGCGAACTAACTGACATGATCTTCGAGGCAATATGGTCGTCGAGAGGCTGACAATAGCAGCAGGCCTCGAAAACCACCTGACCATAACACGCCTAGACAGGGGCGTTATACTCACATAACGGACCAGGTCTGGCTCGTCACACCAACAAAGCCTCGAAGATGAAAAATGACGAATGAAGTATAACGGTCTATCGAAGGACCGTTATGCTTGTGACGGTCTCTGGAAGGACCATTACACAAATCCGATGATTAAAACTGTGGAATGGCCGAATCGGCTCGTTCCACGCCCCATTCATGCCGAAGCGCAAGGGAAACAACGCCAAACATCCATACAACATATCTGGAGTTGAAAAATGGCACATGCATCCACTAAAACGTGAGATCGGGGTGATTTTGACGAATCGACCCAAATCGAGTCACCGGGATTTTCGGACTCCTACCGGCCCCAAATGACCCATGATGGGCCATTTACATTGCAGAGCACCGAAGGGGGGAAAGATACAAGCAATGGGGGTAAAGAAAAAGGGAAGAGGAAAGATAAGAATGGGGGGAGTTGAGGTTGAGCGAGGGCCATGGCTCCCTGCTCCCCTTTCCCCCCCACATTACATACTTTCACTCCCTCTCTTCCTCTCTCTTACTCTCTCTTTGGTGGTGATCATCGGAGAGGCTCCTATGGCGGTGCCTCTTCTTTTTCTTCTCTTCTTCCTCTTCTACTTCTTCTCCTCTTCTCTCTATGTGTCTTCTGTGTGTATTGCTCTCCCTTTTTTTATCGGAGAAGAAGGGGTTTTTATACCCCAACTGCACGGCGACGTGGGTAGGCTGGTGGAGGCGGGAAAGAGGGCGCATTGATGGGGATTTGACTTCCCCTTGTCCCCGTTGATAGAGGAGTAGCTTGCGTGCCTCACTCTCGTGTTGCCACGTCAGTCGTCCCGTTGCGCGCCAAGAATCCGTAGGGGAGTGGTGTGAGATCCTCCCTGCCAGATGGGTCGTGGGGAGAGCATGCTGCTGAAGAAGTAGACCATGCCGTTGAGAGGCATTTAGGGTGTGCCGACGAATGGGACGCATGGGCGTGCCATCGAAGGGCAGAAGAAGCATGCCATTGAAGGGCACTTGACAGTGTACCGTGGGAAGCTTCGCAAGCATGCTGGGGAGGGCCCGTTGGAAGTGTGCCATTGAAGACTACCCTATGGCGTGCCAGTGAAGGGTCCAGGGGTTTGCTACTGAGGATCGCTGGGCGTACCGCTGAAGCCTGCAAGGGCGTACCGTTGAGCAGCCACTGGGCGTGACATTGAATAGTCGCTTGGCGTGTCGTTGAATAGGCATTGGGGCGTGCCGCTGAACATGCGCTGGGGCGTGCCGCTGAAGGGCCTGGGGCGTGTAGTTGAAGACTGGCCTTGAGCCCGTTTTGTGCACAAGTTGTAGTTCATTTAATTTTTCTTCGGGGCCCATGGATTGTGGGCTTCCCGGGGGTTGGTTTCTCTTCGCTGTCGTGACTCCGGAGACGGCTTCACGATAGTGTGTTGTTCGTTCGGAGAGTCCGGATGGCCCGTCCTTTTCGCAGTCTCTTCGGTTGAAGTTGTTTGTCGATGCTGGATTGGTCGGGACACGTAGACGTGCAATTTTACACGTGTTAGTGCAGGGTTCATGCATATGCACGGGGTTGAGTCTATGTGAGGCTGGGCGAAGTCCATGCATGCTAGGGGTGAAGTCCATGCATAGTCCGTGGAGATGCGTGCAAGTTAGGAATGGGGTCCGTGCAGGCCTGGGCAAGTCCGTGCAAGGTCTGTGCACATGGGCAGGGCTTATGCATGCATAACGATGAAGTCCGTGCATGTTTGCACAGGGTTAAGGTTGCACGGGGTTGAAGTGCACCGGGAGGGAGGTGAAGGGGATGTACTGGTGAGGGAGGTGGAGGATTGGAAGGGTATGCTAGCGAAGAGGATGTACCGGCGAGGGAGGTGGACCGGCGAAGGGGGTTTTGAATGTGCTTGGGAAGACCTGCGGAGGTGTACTGGTGAAGGTTTAAAGGCAAGAGGGGTGGACTGAAGGGTGTGCCGGTGAAGGGGAAAGTCGTCTGCACCGGTGGTCTGATTGTTCTTGTGGCATGGCAACGCAGTCTTGCTGCCCCCGGGTGCCTATTGTTGGTCTGGTCTTCTCTTCATTTGGCGGACCAGAGAGTTACTGACGCTGCGGGAGGGTGCCCCCAGTTGCAGAGCTCACTTGCTGGAATGGCTACTTGCCCTTAGACACCTTTGGAAACTCAAGGAAAGAAGGGACACCACCATTTCCCCCACTTTGATTGTACATCCCTGGCGGAGGAGGGATTTGAACTCCCCTGATCTCTTGAGAGGGTATTTTGTAGGGTTGCTCCCCTCTAAAGATAATATTATGGTTGGCGGGCGACAGGTGCCCCCACTTCTGGCCTGACTGAGTTGCATGGGCAGTAGTTGTGGCTTCAACCTGGCTTGCCTCAATTGCGGGCGTAAAGCATATGTCCTCATCATCTTCTTCCCCGAGCAGGTTAAAGAGGGCCAACAGAGTGTTACAGGAGAGTATTGTCCCATTTTTGGCTTTGCAGGCCTTTCTCTTCTTTTGCTTTTCCCTAACTGGTGCCTGCCCCCAGAATAAGCTATCATCTTCTTCTATTGTTTTGTCCGCCCCTTCCTTTTGTTCCAGTGAAAGTTACTCTAATTCCTTCCATGGGACATGATCTTTTATCAACAAGGGCTACAATTTGGGGTGTTCATATTCATCTAGCCCGTCTATGTAGGCTTGAAGTCGTCGGATTTCCAAGCTGATTTCTTTGTTCACCCACAACGGAGGCTGTCTCCTCCGGTTGTGGGTAGGTATCCTGATCACTACGGGCTGGTTGGTCCATACTGGTGTCGGAACTAGAGGAGCAGATCGTGGCGTCATACCGTAGACATTTGCCCCCACCCTCGGGCGAGGCACAGCCTTCCTCTTGGAATTTGCAGGGACCTGCTACCATCCCTGTTGCTCCTTCAAAGGTGTCAAGAAGCATGCCTCGTAGGTATGTTGAGTGCTAGCTTCTGCAATTTCTTCAGGCAATGTCTGATACAGAGAAATCATATTGGCGATTGCCCTTCTCAGAGGCGCTTCATGAGGTTGTGGAGGATCAACTTTGTATTCCCCCATCTCTATTTTCCCTTTCTTCATCATGCCTTCAATCACATGTTCAAATACATAGCAGTCTACAATTGGGTGCCCCAACATCTGGTGGTAGGGGCAGAATCTTAGACTGTCTCTTCTCTTCAAGTCCTTCGGCCTCTTTGGCTCAGGCAGGGTGATCTTGTTGTACAAGGTGACCCAGTCAAACAGAACTTTAGTCTTCTCTTTGGGAAAAGATTAAGCCTTCTTCATCTTGTCCCTGAATGAGGGACCCTCCTTCTTTTCTTCTGTTTTATCAGGATGAGGCGTAGCTGCCTTCTTGAACTTGTCTCTTTCTATTCAAATGTTTTAATGTCATGAGTATTTGCTTCTTTGGGTGCCGGACGTCGCTCTACTGCCTTTGCTTTTTACATGGTGACATTGGCTGTTGTTAAGGCGTGTTTCACCAGGAAAGCTTCAATTTCAGCCACCACGTTATTCAGATGGTCAACGACTGTATTTCCATACCGATCATATTCTCCAGTACCTCCCTCCTTAGATTTTTTTTGCAAATTTATACAGCGTCCTCCTGATGTGGGGGTTGCTTACATCTCATTCTGAGGTTCCTCCACCTCTTAATGTATTCAAGGGTTGTCTCATCTGACCTCTGCCTTGTTCAGTATAGCTCAGCCACTATAACCTCCCTCTCGGTGACATGAAACCTCTCTCTAAATTTCTTCTACATGTCTGACCAATCGCTGATCGATCCGACCGGCAAGTTAGAATACCACTCAAATGCGAGCTTCGTCAACAAGGACCCAAAGAATTTTAGCAAATACGACTCATCTGTGGCTAAGTCTCCCATAACGGTCATGTAGTATGCAATGTGTTCTTTTGGGGACCCTTGCCCGTTGAACTTGTCAAATTTTGGCGGCTTACTGATTCTAGGAGGAAGCCACTTGGCTGTATGATGCGGTGGGTATGGCACCTGATGAGCATCAAGTGTAACATAGTCACCTTCACCCCGCTCGGCAAGCTTCATTTCAATCATCCTTTCCTCCATCATCTTGTTTACGGTGGTCAGGTCAACCAGCTCGGGGTAGAAATGTGACGATTGTAGGTATGGGGTGACCAGAGTGGTCACCTGCGGTGGGGGACGCAGCAATGGAGGTGTCTGATGCAACTGAGGTAGCACCGGCAGCAGCAAAGACTGGGGCATACATTGCTAGGTAGTGGCTTGATTGTGCTCTACTAGCTGGGATAGAGTGTACAGTGGTGGGAAATCACCTGAGTTAGCACCCCCTCGTGATGATTCCACTCGCATCTCTGGCTATTTAGATGTTGAGGTTTGTTCTGCCTTCCCATGCAATTGTTTCTTCAGGAGTTCTATCTCATGTTGATATTTCTGCAACAGCATTAACATTGATGGGTCTAGGGTTGCCGTGCTAGGAATGCCTTCAATCGTTTCTCTCGAAGCACCTTTGGGCGAGGTGGTTAGTAGAACCTCATCTTCTTCAGCAGTCACTACATTGGCAGTTAGTGTAGTGACCCCTTCGAAAACCACCTATTTCCCTTTCACGGCATTCAACAATTCTTTCACGGCCTCACTCCTCCTGGTATTCAGCCCTGACCTTTTGGCTAATCAGGCCAGTTCTTGGGGCTCTTTGGGTAAACTCACATATCTGCCAGCCACTCTGGCCATGTTGCAAGCAACAACCTGCATCCCTTTCCTTTGTCTGTAGACCTTCCTCTTTGTTCGACCGAGGAAGGTCAATCTCTCGAACACTGATACTCTTCTCTTCTCCTCCGGCTGGGGAGGGGCTTCATCGGCCTTGCTATCCGGGCCGTCTTCATACCTATTATCATCCACAAATGATGTTATTTCTCTTTCTCCTTCTTCTTCAATTGTCATCGGCAAATAATCTTCCTCTTTAGCCATTACCACTCGGAGCAGTCGTTGCTGGCCCAATGAGGGGTTTCCCAAACCCCGAAAAAAGCTTCTGACCATATTGGTCATTTCTTCTTGATTACGTCCTCAGTGGAGGACGGGTGATAGCTATCAACCTCACAGTGGAGGGATATAATCCAGTCGGGCTATCCCAACAGGTTGATCAAATCTTCTTCCCACTGTTAGAATGTTGGCCTGTCGGGCGCAGGCCTTGAAGGCAACACGACGTGGAGGATCCACAACTGTCTCATCTCTCCTTGGGGCCAAGCCCCTCTCGTCCCTTCTCCCCGCCTCCACGGGCCTAGGGTTGTGGCGGATAGGTGTAGTTTGGTCGGTTGGTTGGATCTTTTTAGGGACCCACACCTGCTTGAATTTCTTGGGCCTCGGGGCCAACTCTCTTCGGCCTTGGTGGCCAGCTTCCTCTTTTTCAGCTCTCCTCCCAGACAGGGCTTGGAAGGAATTACGGGTCGATACGGTATGGACCACGCTGTCCGAAATCACCTGGGCATCGCGCCCATCCAGGAAGACGTGGATGCCACCAATAAGTATAAATTTTTCAGACGCTGAGAGCAGCCCGGTGATAGGGGCAGTAGTCTTCCTTCAGAAACTCTCTTGGCGACTCCCGGGCTTGTTGTAGTAGACGGGTTGGCTACCCTGGGCCACATGGTGCACCATATAGCATACTGACTGAACCTGGCTTCCCTGAAAGCCTTTGCAGCTTTGGGTGTGAGGAACCTCGGGCTTCTTGTCGGCATTATCTCCAGCCAGCTCCGAAGCTTCCACCTCCAGCATGTCGGTAAAGGCAACCACCAAGAAGTTGGGGAAGCCGACCACTGGCGGAAAGGTCCCGAAAATAGTCAGTACCGCTAGGTACCCAAGAGTAGCGTGACCAGCCACGATTGCAGGGCCGAAGGTCAGGGCAGTGAATCCAGCAGCCATTATCTCTTCCTACAATCGTAAAAATAGACAAATGATCAGCATTCTTTGGGAGGGCCCCGGGGCTCATTTATCTTGGCAAAGAGATGAAGGGAGACTTGGTCCCACCGGGCGTGCCAGCTTGTGGGAGATTAGATTTTAATCTTTTTAATTAATTTGCACTGTGCTTAATATATAAGACAATCGGGGATGTCAGTGCGCACCAGCTCCCACTTCAAGCCCAAGTTCATTGGCCCGATGCATTTCTTCAGTGCCTGGGTATGCTCTTTGTTCCCCGAGTATGCCCCACGCACCATCCAGTCTTGGGGGTTATTCCCGCGCATGTTGGAGTTTCCCAATGTAGAGGCAGGCTCGACGTCGTAGTAGTTATATAATATAAGGGGCCGACTTATGATGGTTCCTCACGACTCAGCGAGAACCATTCATTTCTGGACCCTAGCAGGCTATTCAATCCCTCTGGTGAACAACAAGAGGGAGTACGGAGATGACCGAGTGGAGAAGTATGCCCACCCGATTAGCCAGCAGACAGTGGTCCGCCCATTGTTAGAATCAGAGCTTCGCAACTGGGCATTGTCTATTCGCCCTAGCGTGCTTGTCTTCAGGAAGGGAGACACCCTATTGCTAGAGTCGTATTATCCTTTCCGCTTCGGGCGGAACTTTGGATATGACTAGCATATCCCGGCATACAGTGCGCAGTTTGCCCTGCCCGTGCGGAGTCTCCAGGGCAGTCTGACCACTGAGCATGCCTGGACCTGGTGGGACTTCTTTCACAGGGCTGATAGTGCCATGTTTAGGGTGCCAGCACCTGGACAAATTCCACGAGTGACCGCAGAGTACGTAAAATGGTGGAATTCTCAGACGGCCTTCTATCGGTTGTGTAAGACCGATTGTTGGGATGGGGCCGAAAGGAAGTTCTTGAGCAAGCAATCAGTGCCCATGCTAGACACCGATCTGAAGCACCTGCTTCGGCTGAAGCACAACATGGAGAAGGAGGTGGCCGCAGACATGACCATGCATTGAGAGGCTCGGGAGGCCAGGCTGGCACTACAAGTCAAGATGCCTCCGATCATCAAGGCTGACTTCAGAAAGACCCTCAAGGGCCTGTGCCGCATCGGGGGAGATCACCTGGACCTCATTAACTATCCCTTCCCAATAGAAGAAGAGGGTACCCCTGTGAGGAGCTGGCGTCCGGAGACAGACCTGGCGTGCCCTTATCGCACCTTCGTGAGAAGGGAAGGGCGGAGCCTGAGAACTACAACGACACCATGTGGCTATACGTTCTTCTCCGAGCAGATGGGCTGAAGGCGGAGGATCCAATGACCGTTATCTAGGACAAGCGCCTGCAGCTCTCCTTCCATTATGCTGATGGATGGGGCATGGACCACTTTAGCCTCTACTGCCACCTGGCTTTCAAATAGTACGCGGACCTGGCGCATCTCGCTGACCGCTGTGTGAAGATTAGGGACATCTGCTGGTTGGTTCGAGAGGCAGCCCGCTGGGACAAGGAGTCAGCTCTGACCTACTGGCCGCTGACGCTAAGATTATACACCGGTCCTCACGGTACAATGCTTCCTTGTTTCCGTCTCCCACAGTTGCGGCCTTTCATCGTGTTAAGTGCAAATTGATTTTCTCCTCTCTCTCTCTCTCTCTTTTCTAACACAGATCACCCCTCCGGTACCCAGTTGTCACTTTACTGGAACCTCCTTCGGTTTGTGCAGAAACCCCCTCACTTTGAGGCAACAGAGCCGGCTCCTACCACGACTTCTCTACCAAAGGCGAAGAAGTGTTATTATAAATTTTGAAATTTGTGTGGCACGGCATTATCAACGACAGGTTGTGCGCATCAGTCGCCCCTTCCCTTCTCCTTCTTCCACAACCAGCGCACCCCCCTATCAACCCTAAACCTGGCCAGCCCACCAGCATCCCACGCCCCTGCCCTCTCTCCCTCTACAACCCAGGCTCGCCCTCCCCTGCTCCGTGCGTCCACAGCTAGCCCGGAGTCGCCCCATCGCCGCTACGTCCTCCTGTGGTTCGAGAAGTCCTGCCTGCTGCTCTCTGAAACTAGCCTACGGTAGAGAAAGAGCTTGTAGAGGCTACCACAACATCCAATGCGTGAACCAGCCAATGTTGCCTTCTGTGGACTCGTTCTTCATCAAGCCAGATTCGCTCCAGAAGTTGTCCCACTGTGATCTGACCTCAGCTCCGTTCGCGTCGTCCATTCTCGTGCAACTGCGCCAGATTCGGGTTTGAACCTGAGTACCTTTTGGAACCAGCTCCACCACCTGCCCCTGTGCAAATCAGTCAGATCTCTCTTCACGAGAGTTATTCTTCTCCGAAGCGCCGACGAACCAGAGGTGGTCCCGCCTGGTTTTGACAACACCTCCGTCCAGGGCATCCAATATCCTTCAATCATGCCAGACCTAGAGTCCCATGTTTGCCCAGGACATATTACTGCCAAGTCGGCCCTGACACCCCCTCCTCTTCTCTGTTTCAGGTCATGTAATCTTCAGCAAAGTTGTGGCTTCCGAAGAAGTTAAACCAATGCAAGTGGTTTCATCTCATTCCAACATCGGCACTGGAAGTTGTACCATGACCATCGGCATCCTATCCTGCTATTTGCCCAGGAACCTGACGTCAGCCATTCCTACGACCATGTCCAGCCAGGTGATCAGAAGGCTGCCATCTTCTGAGGGTTCCTAGATCTCCCTGTCAGCAACATCCACAACTTGGTCCCATCATGTTTGGAGTTTGACAGCGCTCGTACCGGCCGACGCACCATGACCACGCCAACCAGTCCTGCTCGGCAGAATTGCACAGGCCCACAGCTATGGCCGCCGTCTCCATCCAGTGACATCAGTTCGACGCCAGACCTTCAGGCATCCTTTAGCATCCCTCGGGCTTCGTCCAGGAGTTGGCTGCACCTCGATCAGACATCCGAGCTCGGAGTATGACCGCTGCTTGGCTTCCCATCCCCTCGTCCCCCGCTCCTACGCCAGGGTAGTGCGTGTATTTGATTGCCCCCACCCCCATGAACCCCCCTCCCTCTGTGGAGCATAGTACATGTATTAGCAGGGACTTCGCCAAGCCTCCTCGATGCAGCGTGTCTGCTGGGTGCGCACGCTCCCCGACTCGCCATCGTCTCCGATTGGCGCCGGCCTTTTCAGGCTTGACAAGGTACGTGGCTGATCGCTTGCTCCCCTGTGATTTGTCCCTTCGTATCTTCTTTGTGCTCGCACCGACGGTGAGAGAGAGCCCGGTCCCGTCCCCCGTTACATGTGAATTTGCTACCATGCGAGAGAGTGACCCCATAGTACCCTCGGGCGCGAGGTCTGCCCCGGCTAAATCCGGGTGATCCCACCCCTTCAGGTCGGCCTCCCACCGACCCAACTCACGAGTTTTGACCACGTAGATGGCTTGTATTTTCTTCTTCTTCTTTTTCTCCTTTTTCTCTCTCTTCTTTTTTTTCTTTCTCTTTTTTTTTCTCATTTTTTTGCTTCTTTTTAAGACCCCTATAAAAGGGGCGGGGGTGGCGTGCTCGAGCCACCCCCTCTCACTTTCAAACTCTCCCTCTCTCTCCTTCTCTCTTTCGGCAGACTCATCGCCTCCCCCTCCCTCTTCTCTTCCGTTCGCCACCGGTCGCCGCCGTCGTCGTCGTCGGGGTGAGGAGACCGCCGGGGAGGAGCTCTCCCTTCCTTCTCCTCCTCTTATTCTCCCCTCTTCCTCTTCTTCTCTTGCTCTCTTCTCCCCTCCCCATTCTCCTTCTCGTTCTTCCTCTTCCTCTTTCTCTTCTTCGGAGGACGATGGGGCCCTAGCCTCCTCCATTCCCTCTCTCCCTCTTTCTTTTCTTTCTTCACCTCTCCTTCTTCCTGGGTGTGGTGAGGTGGCTGTGAACACCGTCAGTGCCGTCGTGGACAGGGGACCCACTGGGTGGTCGGTTGGGGCTCAGTGAAGCCGTTGGAATGGGGGCGCCGGGCGTACCGGGCATACCGGGCGAAGGCAACAGGGGGGCGTGCCAGGTGAGGGTAGCTTGAAGTGCACCGGTAGAGCGGGCACGAGGTGAGTGTGCCAGTAGAGCCCCCGAGGGGTGTGCCGGCGAAGGGTTGCTCGGGGCATGCCAGGTGAGGGTAGCTGGGAGGGCACCGGGCAAAGGCACCAATCAGCGTGCCGTGTGAGGGCGCACTGGGGTGTGCCGAGTGAGGGCACAGGTGGGTGCATCGGGTGAGGGTCACCGCGGGTGTGCCGGGTATAGGCACCAGGGAGCTTGCCGGGGAAGCACTCAGGGTGTGTGCCGGGTAGAGGACCGCTTATACCGGAGGAGCATCCGGTGTCACCCTTGGGGCACACCGTGACTTTGTTGGGGCCATCACTCCTTATAGACGAGCACCCGTGTCTTCTCTTTACGCCTCCGGCCTAGGGGAGACTCTGTCGAAATTTTGTCAGAATTTATCGGTGTCCTATTTATTTTAATTGTAGTGCAGCCCCTTCTTGCTTTCTTTCCCTCGTCTTTGCTTGGGGTTTGTTCTAACTCTAAATCTTTTGCATCCTGCAGATAAATGGCTGCTTCAAGTGGTTCTTTCGCTTTTGCTGCCACCAGTGCTGGATCCGCCCCTTCAGTGATAGTTCTTGCGGTCACATGGCACAATGTCGAAGACTTGGACCGTGAACACGTCGAGGTGGCTTCATTGGCTGAGTCATCGGACTCCGAGACCAGCACTATGGAATTCAGCCGTGTTGCGCTAACTAACGGGGGCTTTACATTTGACCGGGCTAGCGACTATCGGAGGGACTACCCCAAGGACAAGCACCTTCTTCACTTTTTGAAGCACTTCCGTTATCGGGACAGGAGGGATCTCCGGGCCACGCAAGGTGCTGAGCGTGCAATCTTGCAGTCCCAGGACAGTCTGTTGTACAGTGTTCCCAGGAGCATCTCCATGTATCTGGTGGGAGAAACGAGGGAATGGAAGCTCATGCTGGGGATGGAAGGGTTGCTGCCGACAGAGGAGAAACTGGTACGAGCCCCTGACTTTACTCCAGCCCGTTGGGAAACTCATTCACCGGCTTTTTGATACACGTAATAAAATCTTTGGAGATAAAAGAATGGGTTGCACCTGAATCGATAAGAATACGCGCTGAGTGACCATAAATCAAAACCGTACCTTCGATCAGATTAGATGCCAACGCTTCCACACGAGTGATGTGTGTAACTCTGGCTCTCGACGGATGAGTAGTTGCAGACGACTGCTGAGAAGGAACAGGAACTGGTGGTTGCAACGGTTGAGGTTGAGGCGACAGAGGAAGATGAAACTGTGGCTGCTGCGACAGAGAAGTCTGTGAGAACTGCACTGTCTACGACCTCAACGGATAATTTCGGGAGACGTGCCCCGGCTGATCGCAATGATAACAGACAACTGGCAGAGAGCATGGCACACCTGGATGACTGCCACCACATCTGGAACACAACCTCGGATGAAAAGTAACAAAATCCTGATGCGGTCGAATAGAAGAATCGGACTGCTGACTCGGATCAAAAAATGCTGACTGATCAAACCTCTTCTTCTTCTTCATAAATTGAAAACCCCTGCTCTGAGATTGCGAGAAGGAAGCACCATCGGCAGGAGAGAAAGCAAGAGAAGCTCCTGAAACAGATGACTGCTGGGGCGACTGATGCTGCACGACCGACGGAACCATCTCAGTCTGAAGAAGCCCTTGAGTCCTCGCCAACTCCAACTCTAGCGTGATGACAGCTCGATATGCAGAATCCAACTCAGTCACACGGGTAGCGAACAGCGGCAGGCTCAATTCTGCTTTTAGTCCATGCAGAAACTACTGAGTCCTCACAGTCTCATCGGTAAAGATGTGGGGTGCATATCGGCCCAACTCAATGAACTTATCTCGATATTACAGCACTGACATCTCACCCTGGGTCAACTCCAGAAATTGGTACATCTTGGCTAACTTCAGGCAGGCTGGAGTGTAGACACATTCGAATGCAGCAACGAACTTAGCCCATGTGATCTGTCGAAGCGGACGGGAATGAAAGGCAACTTCCCACTCCGTGGTCCACCACGTGCGTGCAGTACCTTGAAGCTGAAAAGAAGCCAACATAACCCTTTTGTCCTCGGCAAACTCCATGCATTGGAAGACGCATTCAGTGGCATCCAACCACTCCCTCGCTGCCTCAGGATCCAATTGACCCTCGAATGTCGGTGGATGGAACAATAGAAATTCTTTCAGTTCTCGTCCACAACCACCGGCCAACTCCGCAGGCAGAATAGGAACAGGTGCAGCCTGGGTAGGAACCGGTATAGGAGGAGCAGGTGAAACACTAGCCTCATTCCGAGGAACTGGGGCTCTTCGCCTTCCAGAAGGCATCTTGAATCTAGGGAAATGTGACAACGGAAAACACATTAGCAATCGTAAGAAACACCCTAAGCCAACAACGAACGACTCAAAGGGACTTGCTCTGGACCAACGCAGATTTCAATTCCTGATACAATTCTCCAACACCGCTCTGATACTATCTGTAACGACCCAGAGCTCAGGGTACCGATAACCCGATACAAGTATCGGACTATCGCTAACAAGAACTAGGGAAGCCACCCAAGAGGCTGATGAGGCCCTTGAAGGGTTAGTAAGGTTTATCGAGGGATTGCATTAGAAATTAGAATTCGCAGGCGCGGGAGATGAATAGCACCCAAAATAAGTATGGAATGATATGAAATAACACACAAATGTCAATCTCGGGGCGCACTATAGCAAATCGACGATCTAATGGGAAACCGCACAGGAGTGTAGACGGCCCTGAGTAGGACTGCTAAGTGATCGGGAGCAGTAAAATAAAAACAACACAGAACTAAAACAAACTAAAACAGTATAGACAGCAGCGTACCTGAGCAAATTGGACAGTCTGACAAATGACCGCGAAACCTATGAAACGGCCCTGACAGGACCACAGAAAGTAACAAATCCATAGAGATGTAATCAACAGAAACGTACCTGAGACCGAAGTACACGGTCTAGCGTCCGACCACTTGATGCTGGACATGGCCCACAGAGGACTACAGAAGATCACTTACTCACAGAAATACGAATGACAGGAATGAAAAGAATCAACGTACTTGAGATAGATGAAACGCAGTCTATCGATCAACCGCTGAAAGCTATGAATGGCCCAGAAAGGACCGCGAGTAACCCATGGGTAGAAAGTGACAGAAAACAAATCGGCCAACACGAGGCAACTAAGAACTCACCCAAACAAAGATAAAAGAGTAGGCCAACACTGTCAGAAGCACGATGGGCAGTAGGTGTCCCACCGTGATCGCCAAAAAAGGGATGTAGATATGTTCTTTTCCCTTGGAAAGAAAATGATGAATGAATGAAATGCTATGTGGGAAGAAATTGAGTGTGGGTGTGTATGTGAGTGAATGGTATGAAAAAGACAGGTGATGCAACAACCAATCACTCACATGCATAGACCAATTGTGATCGCCACCAGGGTACCGAGTGCGAAGGTAGGAGCACTATGTACCTTGGAAAGGGAGATGGATGAAGTCGCTCGCCAATGGATCCAGCGGTGTGTACAGGATGAAGACGATCCTCTGGAGACCGCTGAAATAAGTAGACAGCCAGATGATAGACCATGTACAGAGCTGGAGAGGAACACGGGAAGAAGACTTGGTTGGGCCCTAAGCGGTCCACAGTTAGCCACGAATAGAAGTGGGATTGTCTGAGGAAGACTGCAGACCTCTGTAAACGGTCTGAGGTGAACCACACAGAGCCTCCTGATTCCAAGTCGTGGAACTTAATCCTCCACCCCTTCCGGCCAGCCACGAGGGATGGGCCTCATGCTAAAACTTCTGTTGACCTGTAAAACAACACAAATGACTAGAAAAAGCAACCCAAATAAGTTTATAAAGTGCAATATCTATGAACGGAGATAAGAACTAAGTACATAAAAAGAATGGGGGATACTTGGGGTGTTTTTTTAACCCCTAATGGGCGCGAAAAATAGTAGGAAGGTGGAAGGATGTGGATGCCAGTAAAAATAGAACGTGGGGGAAAGGTGAAGGAGAATGAACATGCAATGATGAATAAACGATGCAAATGCCTGGACCAAAACACTAAAACATGGACTACTCCCTGAACCGAAGGCTTAATGGAACTGAAAAGCCTTCCTCCATGGCTAGAACTCGCTTACGAAGGAAGCAGCACTTCAATGGGAACTTCGGATCTCCCCCTCTCGCGAGCTTGGGCTAAGGGTGCTATTTATAGACCCTTGAAAGTCCGCTTAAAATTCAGGGATTTCCAGTTTTAGAAATATTAAGAAATATTTCTATTTTCTTTTCTTTTAAATCTCTTAACCCCCTCTCTCCTCTCTCCACTGTGCTCACTCTCTCCCTCTCCGTTCTCTCTCCTCTTTCCTCCTCTGCTCCGACTGCAGACGGAGGAGGCTCCGAGGACGAGGTGGTGACGACGTGGAGGTGTCGTGGAGCGTGAAGGTGCAAGGAAAGGAGCGTGGCATTAACGCGATCCCTCGGTGGATTCAAAGCTAGCGTAAGTTGTTCGTGTGGTGATTTTCGACGTGGATTGGCCGTTTCGGCTCGTGAGATCTTTGGTGGAGGCAGGGGGATAGACACCCTACTCTTTTCCTGCTTTCTCTCACTGTTTGGAGCCGAACGGTGTGAGTTTGAGCGGGTTTTCCAGCTTTAAGGGCGAAACGATGCTTTGGGGGTGTGAGCCGAGTTCGCTGTTCCAGGTGATGGTTTATAGTTTAAATGGAGTCATTTGAACCCCTGGCATGTTGGGATTCGATTCCCGCCAGTTTGGCTGTAATTGGCTGTGATTTGGGGCCGGTAGGAGGCCGGTTACCCCCGTGAGTCGTGTGGGGTCGATTTATGGAAATCACCCGTTGCTTGTTATTTTGTGGATGGTTTGATCCTTTCTAGCTTGTGGAAGGTTGATATCATATCTAGGGATGTTTCCCCATCGTTTAGACGTGATTGGGGCATGAAAAGATCGAGTTTTGGGTAGTCCTACGATTTTTCCACCGAAACGGTTTAGCGGTCTTACCAGTGACTGCCATTTGTATAGGCGGCCTTCTGGAGACCGTTATTTGGAGTTCCATTGTCAGTTTTTATTTGCGGTCTCGTGATCGATCGCAACTCTGTAGTGGCGGCCCTATGGGTGACCGCTACTTGGTGCTTTATGTCGGTTAAGTCGGTTCGCTAGTAGTGGCCATGCGACTGACCACCATTTGGTGGTAGCAGCCCTATGTGAGGCCGCTACCTGATGTTTAAGTCAGTGTGACCGGTTTGGGGTTGATGGGAGATAGCGGCCAGGCCATGACCGCTACACCCAGCTTGTGGCCCTGAGGAGACCACCTTGTGCAAGTAGCGGCCTTTGGCAGACTGCAACCCGCCTATGTTTCGTGGATTTCATGTCTGAGGTTTCCTGATGGTAGCGGCCATGAACATGACTGCCCCTCCAGGAGGCGGCCCTTTGAGGACCGCCATTGACAAGGTGCGGCCCTGGTGAGACCGCCATTTGCCTGTTGCTCTGTGTTGATGGTACGGCCCTTCGGATGACCGCCATTTTAGTTTAGCGGCTAGGGGTAAGACCGCCACCTACCCAGAATGCTGTTTCAGCGTCGGTTTGGTTTTCGTGTTGATTTGGCTTCCGATTGGCTTGGCTTTAACCCATTGGTTTGCCCATTGTTCCATGGATGTCGTGGACGTCCTATAAGGGCTGTGACTGTGTTATAAGGTGTTTGAAAGTGCCATTGTACCGTGTAGTGTTTCATCCATTTCGAGAGTCATTATGGTTTCTGGTCAACCCGGTTGTGACCCAGTGGTTGACACGTGACCTCGTGAGTGTCTCGAGTATCCCGTGGGGATCGAGACTGTGTTTTGGATGCTCGAAGATATTATCTTATCTCGATTCATGACTCGAAGAAAAAGAAATAAAGAAAAGATTACAACTCTTAACGATGACTCTTAATGACCTTACTAAACAATGACTCATCAAAACCACTACGTGACCAATCCACAACTCTACTAAGACAACTGTCAAATTCACATCTAACGGGTCCACTCTGGGTCTTCACTCTTACCCATCCCCGTCTGTTTGTGTTTCATCACCGGAGCTACCTGAAATGGGGGAAAACTAGGTGAGCGAACGCTCAGTAGGTAATAGCAGGCAAAGTTTAAGTAATTAACCAATTGCATTAGATGTCATGCAAATAAATAAAAATGGAATTAACAACAGTCATGAGGGGAAATAAAGGACCACTCAGAATAAGTAGAACAGAGATAAATTATTTTTTGGAATTGGCTGATCAAGCACGCAAATAAGCAAGTCATGTAGAGATAAGTTCCATGTAGGAATTTAATAACTTGTAGAAACGTATAGGAACATGATGAATGTCATAGACAACACACTAGTCATGCACTCGGTGCAGTGCCTCACCATGTCATTACAACTCTCCAAGACACTAGTACTTTTCGGGCACTCCTCCCAAGACCAGACCAGACTCTTATGATGCGTTGGCATTGATTTGGTGGATCGAAGATCGCGAGTAATATCTTGACATTCATTGGAATCGGTCACAAATTCCAAGGTCAAGCTATGTAACTTACCATCTAGAATCAAGTGAAGTTTCAATAATTTGGAAACATCGTCAAGAGATCATGGCTTGCAAAAGAAGGGAAGTACAATCAGGACTGATTGTAGCACAAGCCATCCTTGACTTGGCCATTGAAGCACACAAGAAATCACAGAAAATAAGCTCTAGACCACTTGCGGTCACGCATGGGCCGCAAATGGGCAAAAATAGTCTATGATGGATTGTCTAGGGTCGATATTGGGCCAAAGGGAAAGAAGCCTAGCATTGAGGAGTGAAAACAGTCCATAATGGGCCGCATCAGGAGAAGAACGGTCCTCACTGGGCCGTTTCATGGCAGAAATGGACCTCGGTGGGCCGCCTCTAGGTGGGGTGCAGAAGATTAAGGCAGTTGACTTATCAGGCTCCTAGTCTACCTGAGACATGATGGAACCGAACCGAGGTCCAGCCCACACATCCCAGATCGAACCAGAGACTTTAGGATAATGCACAATGGGGCTAGGTCAACTGGAAATCAAGGAAAATCAACCAGTAGAACCTGGCACTTAGCCAGTTAGAGGCGGCCACAGAAGGTGCCGCTTCAAGGTCAGGCGGTCAGACCTAGACCGTAAACTAACTGAAACGGTCCTCGAAGGGTCGCAATCTGAACAAGGCAGTCCCGATTTTGGGCTGTAAAACCATGCGATCCGATCAAGTCAATAGGTGTAGGATTTGGGGGTACAACCTGCCCGGCGTCCTAGTGGGAATCCCAGGCTCGCAGGGACTGACGGAGGTCTCATAATAGCAGTTCTAGACCAGCAGAAGGAGTATCCGACGGAGAGTCCCAACTTTTACAAGATTCAGGGCTAATAAACATCAGAAAACAATATATGATGGGCCACGCAGCATGATGTTGTGGCTAGCTTCGGGGGATTGCCCCCACTTTCTTCCCGACCTAGTGGCGTGTTGGGGTCGAGACGCGGGACCCTAAGCCAGCAATCAACTGAGTGCAAGTCGGCCTATGACAAGCTAACAATCACGCACGTGATGAATTCGACTCAGGGCACGTAATGATGGTTTGGCAAGCTGTGGCTCGCGACTGGGCCGGACACGGTCCGAGTAGCGCGGAGGGTAGTGGTGAGCCACCCGGGGACAAGTAATGGGCGCCGATTTCAACCAAGCGGACCGATACCGAGGGGATCGGTTCTGGTGTGTACTCTCTCACCGATAGAAAGAACTCTTGTATCATGGAATTTGGGCCGGGCACTCCTCACGCGGCACGGAAGTCGGAGCTAATACTAAGCAAGCAGGGGGAGTGGCGAATGCACGTACCTAGCCGTCTGAAGAATCGGCTCCGGTCGGAGATGATGGCGAGCTGGGGAGCGTGCACACCCAGCGGACACGCTGCATCGAGGAGGCTGGATGTGGTACCTTATAGTACATGCACTACGCTCCATGCAGGGAGGGGGGCTCACGTGGCGGGGGTGACCAATTACAACTACTACCCTCGTGCAGGAGGGGGGATCACGGGGAGGGGGAAACGAGCTAACAACCACGCGCCAAGCTGTAGCGGCCACTCATGACGCAACCACCTCCTGGACGAGGACCGAAGGACACTAACGGACACCTAAAAGCCTGGTGTCGATCTGACGGCACTGGGTGGGGATGGCGGCTACTGCAGTAGGCTGGTGCAGTTCTGCTCGGCTGGACTTATCAGCGCAGCTGTGGTGTGACGGCCGGTACGGATGCTGCAGAACTCCAATCGCGTCGGGACCAGGTCGGCGACGTCGCTGACTGGGAGGAATACGATACCTCCAAAGGGGGTGGCCGTCCGATCACCGTGCTGGGCGTGGCCGCTGGAACAGCCAACGTCGGGTTTCTGGGTGAACAGCAGGATAGGACGTCACAGATCGGGGCAGAACTCCTGGTGTTGACGTCGGAACGTGACGAAACCACTTGCGTTGGTTTCGCTACATCGGGGGATGCAACTTTGGTGAAGACATCACGAATTGAAATGGATAGGAAGAAGGAGTGTCAGGGCCGACTTGACTATAGTTCATCCTGGGTGAATAGGGGCTCCGGGTCGGGCATGCTTGGGGGAGTTTGGACGCCACAGATAGAGACAATGTCAGATCCTGGCTGGATCACTTTTGGTTTGTCGGTGTTTTAGGGAATCATAACTCTTGTGTAGAGAGCTCGGGCTGAATCATGCCGGGGCGGGCTGTGGAGCTGCTACCATATGAGACTCAGGTTCAGACCTGAACTTGTCGCAGCTTCACGAGAACGGGCGGTGCGTGCAGTGCCGAGGTCGGATTGCCGTGGGATCACTCTGGAGCGAAGCTAACTTGACGACGTACGACTTCCCAGAAGAAAGTTTCGGCTGGTTTGCACCATGGAGGCCGAAGTAGTCTCTGTTATTTTGCCCTCTACTACAGGTGGGCTGCAGAAGATAGCAGCAAGTCCTTCTCGATCCGCGGGAGGGTGTAGAGAAGACGGGGCGTCGTCGGAGGGCTGTGGATGCTTGGAGCTATGGAGAGCAGGCTTGAGTTCAGGTGGAATGAGGGCTAGGGCATGGGGTGGAGGGGTTAGGGTTTGGGTTGGAAAATTTATAAAGGACATTTTAAGAAAGATATTAAAATTATTTAAGTGTCTCCAAAATTAACATGAAAGAATAACAAAAAATCTCAATTTTTTCTCTTCTTAATCTAACAAGATGCGGATCTTCAGATAATCTAATCACATTTTAATCATGACAAGAGAACCATTAGAGGTGGAGGATTAATATCTCTGTAATCTGTTAATCTCTACCCGCTTCGCCACCTCTGCTAACCACGTAATGAACGGGTAGTGTGTAAAAAAAATGTATGATGTATTTCATCAGGTATCTAAGCTAATCATGAAACGCAGTGGTAATTCTCCAAGTGCAAACAAGTCCGGGACTTAGCTGTAACAACACCCAACATTATGCTTGCCGTTGGAGCTTCGAGCCTTCGGCCGGCTTTCTCTCCCGGTTCATCGGCCGACATCGACCGACCTCGATTGACCGCTCCGTTGTCGGCAAGCACTGTCCCCTTCATTAATAACTTCACCCAGCCCTGCCAGGTAAACACACCCAGAACTCCAATCACCGACCCCCCAACCGCAAAACAACGGCCCACGGAACGCACGGCTCTTAATAACCCCCCAAAGTGGACCCTCGAGTGATCCAACGACCTGCTGCCACGTGTAGGCGATTCCTCCGAGAACCCCCTCCTCATTCGCTTCCGAGCCCGTCGTCATCTGATCGGACGGCTCGTGATGGGTTATCGATGGGTGGGAAACAAAACTGATCTGGCGATTTCTGATTCCCGGTCGAAGTTAACCAGTAGACGTCTGCCACGTTGGGAACCAGCGGAACGCATGATCTTTTATCTCGTGAGAAGCTCTACGAAATCAGCGGTCCAGATTAGCGAAGAGACCGCGGAGCCCGTGCCTCTTCGCGCCGCCCCCAAAACCCTGCGATTTGAACCGTTTTCGGCCGGGGAGACGTTCCCGCCCTTGGATCCGACCATTCCCGAAACGCCCCCGACATTCAAACATGTTCAGAAGATGCCCTACAGCGCGGCAGGCAGCTCCCAATGCAAACGCGACAGGTGGGGGCGTGTACGGAGCGGCTACAGGGCGTTACGCACGGAACTTTTTTAAACCGGCGGGGGGCCCGGATTTGGTCTCGTGCAGGGCGCGAGGTTCTTGCCGGCCCCGGGTGGAAAAGGAGTCGAAAAAGAGTCGGGGACCTCACGTGGGGCCTGGGCGCTGGGCGGGGTGCTACCGACAGCCATTAAACCGACCCGCGGCGCAGGGGGAAACGGTCAAGTGACTCGAGCCGGCCACGGCGCATCTCCCAGCCACGCGTTGGGGGGATGTACGTAACGATCCCCTAGATCATTCACCCCCCCCCCCCCCAACTTCATATTTTGTTAGCAGCTTGTGTGCTCTCCTTTGCCGACAAGAACTTTATATAGTATAGTTGATTTTTTAGATATCGAGGTGATATGGGTTTCTGCTCATGTTGTTTTGTTGTTTGAATGGAGGAGGACATCTCATGTTGTAGGACACTTGAATTTACAGATCGTGATAGAGCAAGAGAGCTTGGACAATAGTGAGGCATAGTCTCAGTGGATGGGTTAGAGCGTCGTGGCCGAGTGTTGCGAGACTTCCTTTTGCACCAGAGGCAGAGAATCAAGCATCCAGAAGTGAGCCTTCCTCACGCTGGTGGAGGAGATGATGCTAGAAAGAGAGAGAGAGAACTTTTGGTAAGGAAGATGAGTGTCTAAAAATGAGCAGTTCTTGCACAAGGGAAGAGAAATCTTTGACGGGGGGTGATGTTCTCGAGAGAACTCTCCAATACTTAAATTAACACAGGATAGAAGAATCAATCATAAGAGGCCGCCGGGAGTTGAGAGCAAGTGAGAGCCAAGAGGACGAAGGGGAGTAAATGTCAGGAGCGTGCACTTGGTGGAGGTCATTGTGACCTGTCTTTATAGTCTTCAAACCGAGGGGCATTAAATGGCAACCTTACCATCAACACAACCGTGCCTGCGAGGCTCATACTCTGCCAACCACACCATGGCACAGGGTCCTTCAGGATGTGAGGGCGAAGGCAGCCGAAGAGTGTCTAGCGGTGGGTAGCGAGCGATGTGCTAGATTGGTGGCAGAGTGACGTGCAATGTTTGTCAAACGACATGCAGAGGCGAAAATAGAATGAGATGTCGGACCTCCTGTCACTCGTCTGTAGGCACATGGTTAGCTGACGTCTGCTGCCACTATTGCATTTGAATTTAGAAATTAGGCGAGAGACATCAGATGCGGTTGAAAGGCACTATGTAGTCGGATTTGGTGGGTCGTACGAAGGTCCCACGTCGCTTCCCCCCCCCCAACCTCTCGATGAGATGTGCAACACATGGCTCGCATCTAGGGTGGCCTGCTAGTGGGCTACGACTGTTATGATTTCTGAGAGCTGTGAATCCATTCCTATCCACTTTCACCATGATCGTCCCTCCTCGATCGATGAGTCGAGATCTTGGTCAGCGACTATATAAGAGAGAGCCTAGGGCCCTTCTACCCTTCCGTTCGCATCTCAGAGTTGAGAGAGCTTGTGCGAGGGGGACAACTAGACAAAAGGCTTGGTTACTACAGAAGTGCCTATTTGTCGAGGGTCTGCAAGGGTTGCGTCGGACATCTGTTGCCAAAGGACCGCTAGAGCTCTTTAGTCGGGTGCGTAGGATGTCCTCAGATCCATATATTAGTTCCTTGGTTAATGAGGAGATGGGGGTAGAGGATGACCCGTCGCTGGCATAGACTTATTGGGAAAGACGATGTTGAGGAGTCACAGGAGCTGTCGTCGATGAAGAGAGGGTGCCTTTGGAGTTGAGATCTTTGGGGGGTCGAAGCCTCGAGTTGCAGCAAAGGGGGAGGCCAGAGAGATGGCAACAGTGGCCCTTGTGATTTTAGAAGGGAGAAGTTGAGGACCCTAGAAGTCGAGCGTACATGCCTGACAGATGGCTAACAAAGATGAGGGTTATGATGTCCCATTGACTTCCTGATCTACCCCCAAGAGAACCGTGGGCGAGTCTCCATCCGAGCTCACCCAAAGATATGTGGAGAACTTAGCCCTAGAGTAGGATTTACCTAAGGACGTATGAGCTATAGCTCCAACATTCTTGAGGGTTCGAGCAAGCGTCCCCCAAACCTCCTCGTTTGTCTTGTACGAGTATTTCTTTAAGGTAAGTTTTAAGCTTTTGGTCCCCCCTTTTTGGTGTAGCGCAAGGGCCCTTCCCAGTTAACGTCAAACTTGTGGCATTCACTTTTTGCATTTTTGACTTGTTGCTTGGTGATCGAGGTGGAATCGAGTGTATCATTGGTGTCCAAGAATAATCATCATCGGAGCTGGTATGTTATTAACACACGAAAGCGACGAATGCTCTTCACCCCTGGGCCAAGTTCTCTCCACGGTTGGGAGAGTCGATTCTTTTATGTGGAGAGGATAAATGGGTAGTTCTAGAAGTTTCTGACATTTTGGATGAAGGTCTACCCTCTGAAGGATGAAGACCTATTGCAACCATCGGAGAGGAAAATGGTTCTCATCATGCTACATGGGATGATGCACAACTTAGGCATCCTCTTAAGATATCGGTCTAAGCTTGGTCTTAGTCCTCGTGCATCGTTAGCCGAGGCTCGCATAAGTGTTCCCGAGGATGAGCTTCTCAAGTTTTGTTCTCTAAGGTCGCCTCCTCCATCCACCTCAAGGGAATTGAGCACCCAACACTCGACGCTCCGACCCTTGCTCTGAAAAGAAGCTCCACCATGCTCGGCCTCAATGTTTGGCTTGTCAACCAAGGAACTCCGCTCATCGCTGCCTAGCCTCTCTTGTTGAGTCTCGATCTACAAATTCAAGTGTTACACAATCGTGGGGCATTACGAGTCTATAGATTATGTATGGACCTCTAACAACGTTTGAGAAGGGTGTGGAAGAATGTGATTTTGAAGAATCACCAATTTTTGTGAGATGGTTGTGACTTGTGATGTAACAACTCAGGATCCGAGTACCAGAAAGGAACCGACGCGTCTCGAACCTCGGCCCGCCTCCCACGAGCCCGAAGACTCAGAAGGAAAAAGGGATGGTGTGAGGACCCCATTTCTCATGCCATCTACCCCCATTTCCCATCACTTATCACCACCCTACTCATCCCAGTTCGCAGGCAGTAGGCAAGGGTCGAGTTGCAGAGACTGCCCCGGAGCCACCACTCACCTTCACGTGGCGTGCTCTACATTTCTGGAAAGCTTGTCGAGGGTGCTTCGCAGGCGAGGTAATTTCACATCCATCTGATGTCTGTGCTGCCCGGGAGAGTCATTCTCCCTTGACTGCGGAGCACAGATCCAGTAGGGAACCTGAGCTTGAGTAAAAGCACAACCATGGCTACTCCTATGCAAGTTTGGACATGATTATTTAGCTGGGATCTTCTCCTCCAAGTCCTCTGTCAGCACGAAGAAGAAGAACACCATTTGGACCGCGGAGCTCCAAGTCCCAATTTTTCTCCTCGAAGTGCGCAGGTCAGTTTCCTCTAAGTCAGAACCGACCTATCTCGCCATTCTGGTTCTCGCGGCCTGCTCCAGCCTCCTATGGTATCCCCGTTGGTCTCGTATTGAAGAAGGCTTGCCCATGATTGCAACGGTTCTGGTCCCGTCTTAAACAGACCCCGGGAGTGTTCGTGGCACCCTTGTCTTCTAGCAGTATCAGTCTGGGTACAGTCAGAACTAGAGCGGGTCGACCCTAGTCCAGATTCTGCCCCAGTCACTGTCATCATTAGAAAATAATCGAAGAATTTGGACATCCTCCTGGGCCACCCCAGGAAGTTTTGGCACTAGTTTTATCCTCACCAAAATTCGGCAGAGTCTGTGGCGGTGCCGTCTTCGATCCCCTATCTGGCTTTTCCAAAGTAGATAGAATCAGCAGAGTTTGTCACTTCGGCTTCTAACTTAGTTTTCCTCCACCCCGCCTGGCCGGCTGAAGGCCCCTCCCTGCGTGGATGTAGTTTTGGTTGTTACTATTTAACCCCCACCCCGAGAACCCCTCTCCTGTGCAAGGTGTAGTGCTATAACAAATTTATTACCAGGTTGAGCATCATCAGTGCGGCGTGCGGGTAGCCCACGCTTCCCCGCTCGCTCTCGTCTCCGGTCGGAGTCGGCATCTTCACACTGACCAGGTGAGCTGTGGACCCCACCCTTTGCTGGATTTGCATTGCTTAGCTTAGTATTGTTTCTGGTTGCTCCGTCGGTAGTGAGAGAGTGCTTGCTCCAATTATTTGGCTAATTGAGTGCCACTGCAGGCGAGTTGTGAGAGCTACCCTTCATCCCACACCCTCGGTGGGTTGGCCACCTGTGAATATGGCATCCCTGGCCCATTGGGGTCTTCACCAAGCTAGCCATACCCTGGAACCACAAGGTCCAACCTCGGACCCTCATCATCATCGCCGGTCCACCTACAGACCTGGGTGTGCACTACACGGGTGAACCCGCTAGAGTGTGTTTGCCGTTCGGTTTGGTTGCTTGTGATTCTAGGTCCAAGTGGTCGTGTCACATCATTCTAAGATCTGGAGATTGCAAGAAGAAGACCCTATACTTGTGGATATAAAAGATAAGCTAGGTGAGAGGCCTGACTTCAAGACAGTAGTTGATGGTAGATTGCTATTTCATGAGAGGACATGTGTACCAGTTTGTCCTGAATTAAAGAAGAAGATACTAGAAGAAGCTCACCGCTCGGATAAGGCGCCGACATAGCCTGAGATTCGTGGGAAACAAGGAAGACGTCCATCTTTTGTGGAGGTAGTGAGGAATGTCCCACCTTCGAGGGCGCATAACAAGAGATGGCTTGATGTGGGGGTGGTTCCAGTGTAGCTCCTTCAAGGGAAGATAGACAGGCTCAGGAGGTGCCTTTGTGCCTCCCTAGTGGAAGGGGATGTGGAGGCGGAGGAGGTGAGGTGGTGGCTGGTGGAGAGTTTAGGATGTCACTGGGAGGTTTCCCTCTTGGACGTCCTTTCTAGTGGTGGGACATGATGAGGTTGTGGTGTCGTCGCTGGCCGACACCGGCTTCCTAGCGACACCGGCTTCCTAGCGGCGGGCGGAGCTCTGCTTCATTTACAAAGATGGTGAAAGAATAGAGGAACCTTCCCCAACCTGTAGGTGTCGAGGGTTCGAATCATTGTGGAGGGCGTGCCTCTTCTCCTCTTGGATGAAGGAGGAGTGGCATTCCTGGTTCGCAGCTTTAGCAGGGTGGTTAGAGGATCGCTTGGCTTTACACCCATGGGTTCAAGGACAGTAGTGGTGAGGGATGTCTTGGTGGCTAGTCTAGCGGCTATCCCCGCTGTCATCACGGTGGATCTCGCCGGCATGTCATTTATTATCCATCTTTGGGTGCAGGAGGAGAAGTTGGAAGGGCCGTCGCCACCGTTAGGGGAAACTGGTGCCCGTCACCTAGTTGAAGATGACAGGTCCAGCGTGGGCTTTTTGAATTTAAATAGGGCCTGGTTCACTCGTCCGAGCCGGCCGGGAAGGCAGTCCAATTGCCAGGTCAACGGGTGGCTTAGGCGGGCGGTTTGGTCGGGGGCTTTACGGGTCAGGCTGTCGGGTCCGCTGTAGGACTCAAAACTTACTTGCTAACAATCGGGTGCCTCCTAGCGGGTCTACAGGACCCACGATGGATCGTCTTCTTCACCAGCTCTATGCTTTGTCGACGTCGCAGGGGCGGTCACAGGTGCAGGCCAAGCTCTCCACGACGTTGCTGGGGCTGCTACCAACGTCTCAGTTGGCTGCCGGCAGGACTTAGGTGGGGGCTTCGTTTTGCTCGGGAGTAGCAGCGTTGATGTAGATGTCGGCTTCTTTTTGGCCGGTTGTTGGAGGGGCCTCTGGTCTGCTCTCGCTCTCCTGTGGAAGTGCAAGGAGCCTTTTTCTGGTAGTAGGACTAATGAGATTCCCTGCTCCTGGTGCAGATGCAGTGCAGGGAGTTGCCGATCAGCAGGCGAGGCTGAGTTAGCAGGGAGCAGGAGGCAGAAGCTGTTGGGTCTAGTTGGCTGGGTCCGATCCTCTGTGTGGCTACCTCGGTGCCGGCCACTCTTGACCTAGGCGTCATTGAGGAGGACGAGTTTCAGAGGTCTTAGGCTTCGGTGGACAATGCTCATGAACCGGTCTGTCGCAACTCGGAGATGGGGCTACTCTAGTGGACTTCTGAGGCCGACTTCCCAGACACCCCTACCTCCGGGGTAAGTTTCTTTGCTCGGGAGGAAGGGAAGGAGGGATCCGTATCTTACCATATTAGTAAAAAGTTGGTATAAAAGGTCGGTACAAGTGGTATGAACGGGACGACATTCTGATTAGAGTCTTGTCTTCCTTTTTAAGAAATCCAGTAGCCAAGGCTAACAAAGTCAGCAACTACAGTGCAAGCATTCAGTAGACCAAGCAAGCGCAAGTCAACTCAAAGTCCAAGGGAAAGTCGACTCAAGGCATTCTAGAAGCCTGAATATTGCATAATTCAAGAGCAAGCCGACTTGGGCTGAACACCAAGTCGACCCACAACACATCAGAGTATTGAATCTGATGGAAATCAAAGAGTAAGTCGACTTGGTATCCTCACCAAATCAACTCACACCATAACAGAAACTTGAATCCTATAGAGCTCAAAGAACAAGTCGTCTTGGGCTAAACACCAAGTCGACTGACACCATATCTAGGCAGAAATGACATCTTTCAGCTACTGTTTGATAAAAGGCTGCTAGTTAGTGAGTCGACGCAGCTAAAGCCGTGCTAGCACAAGTCAACATAGCAGTGCACATCATGTATGCGATGAAATGCTTCTCAGATCAGGAAGACTATAGAAGAGATCAACCATGGCACATTCTATAAGTCAGCTAAGGATAGCACCAAGTAAGCAAGTCAGCAAAGGCCAAAATAGTAGCAATAGCAATAGCTTGTAGGGTGCGTCGACGCATTGAGCAAATGTAGTCGACGCAACAGTAGTTTCCTTTAACAGTGGCCAACAAGAATAGCTAGCAGTAGCAACAACAAAGTAACGAAGATGACATGAAGAGCTGTGAGTCGACTCAATCAAGCCTTGGAGTTGACGCAACTGAAGAAAAATCTCTTGACTTCAAAGCAATGGTCATTGAAGTATTTATAAAGGGTGAATCGACTCAATGGGCAAATGGAGTCGACGCAACAGAAGTAACTAAGCAACATGAAGAGCTATGTGTCAACTCAATGGATAAATGGAGTCGATGCAACAGATGCCACTATGCAACATGAAGAGCTGTGAGTCAACGCAATAGAGTTGTGAGTCGACTCAATGACCTGAACTTTTGCTTGATTGAGCAGCACGTGAAATACTTAAGTAGCCCATGTGGATTTGAAGCCCAAGTGCCTTGGGTTCTGAAATGATCCTAGGAGAGGATATTCAGTCTTTACATGCAGACCAATCAAGAAAAAGTCTGGAAATAAACCTTATCCATTACCTTTCTACCTTGGAGAAAAAGTGACCGCGTGTGCTCTGAGTGAACATTTTCGAAGGGCCAATTAGTGGCCATCGTACTTCATCTTCGAAGACCAATCATTGGCCATTTGTTTCTACACCTGGTACCTCGGATCTGAAGCCTTCCAAGGTCTGAACGATCTAGATTGATTCTTCTAGTGATGAAGGGTTCAGATTTAATTCCATTCCTATACATACAATGTGATAGTCTTCGGAGAAGATCGACAAGCATTTACAAGCCGAGCAGAAGTTTTCAAAGGTAAGATCAAGTTAGCTCATCCCAGAAAAAGAGAGAGAGTATAGAGAAGAAAAAGAAGTAGAGTTTGAAAAGAAAAGAACGAGAGTGAGCAGAGAAAGAGATTTGCGAGCATTCTGAAGAGATCAAGAGAGAAGAAGAAGAAGCAATATAGAGTATCGAATTTCCAGATAAAGAGGTTCATCATAAGCGACAATGATTTGTCTTCGTCTCTGGTTTCACTGATTTTGTGTTTTTTAGTTTTGCAGATTCTGGATTTTGATGTCGTTATTTGCTGGGTTGTTCCACTTCTTGTTCCATGGAGCCGTCTCAAATGCAGGGACTGGCAACCACTTACTATTAGTCTACTTGATTCTTCCCTACCACGTACTTGTACAGGGTGTAATAGGTCAGATTTTACCCATTTTGGGGGCATTGAAGTGGAGAACTGGGCTTGAGGACAGTGTGGCTGGATTTTAGGGGACTGGGAACTGGGGACTGGGTACTGGAAAGAGACCAAGTGCTGGGGGCTAGTCTCTCGGAGAGAAAAGCCCATGTTGTATGGGGTTAGCGTAGGTTTACCGGGATGTGGCGGCCTACGAGGTCAAATTTGAGGGTTGGTTCTGCGATGCGTCAGTTATAGGTTGACGCATGGGGTGTTGGTTGCCTTCATGTTGTTAGCCAGAAATGTGGCTCATGTCTGGCTAAGAAGCTGAGGCTGTGGTGGTCGAATGACCATGAGAAATGTGATGACCAAGGGCCAGAACTTGGGACTGGGACTGGCTAACTAACCCATGAAGGGATCGGAGCTGAAATGTAGGAGCTAGATATTGGTGCTAAGCCTGGGTGATTGGCTTACGGATGTGTGATGGCTGGATCGCTGGACCGGCGACTGGCATTGGGACTGAGTGGCTGGCCTACGAAGGTGTTGTATCCACGATATTGGAATTGGGGACTGGCACTTGAACTGGGTGACTGGCCTGTGACGGTGCTAAAGCCATGTTGCTAGGACTGGAAATTGGTACTGGAACTGGGTGGCTGGCCTGTGAAGGCACTGAAGCCACGATGCTGGGACTAGAGACTGGTATTGGAATTGGATGGCTGGCCTATGAAGGCGTTGAAGCCACGATGCTGGGACTAGAGACTGGTACTGGAACTGGGTGGCTGGCCTGTGAAAGCGTTGAAGCCACGATGCTGGGACTAGAGACGGGTACTGGAACTGGGTGGCTGGCCTGTGAAGGCGTTGAAGCCACGATGCTAGGACTGGAGACTGGTACTGGAATTGGGTGGCTGGCCTGTGAAAGCGTTGAAGCCACGATGCTGGGACTGGAGACTGGTACTGGAATTGGGTGGCTGGCCTGTGAAGGCATTGAAGCCACGATGCTAGGACTGGAGACTGGTACTGGAACTGGGTGGTTGGCCTGTGAAGGCATTAAAGCCACGATGCTGGGACTGGAGACTGGTACTGGAATTGGGTGGCTGGCCTGTGAAGGAGTTGAAGCCACGATGCTGGGACTGGAGAGCGGTACTGAAATTGGGTGGCTAGCCTATGAAGGCGTTGAAGCTACGCTGCTCGGACTGGAAGCTTGTATTGGAACTAGGTGGCTGGCCTGTAGAGGCGTTGAAGCCACAATGCTGGAACTAAAGACTGGTACTGGAACTAGGTGGCTGGCCTGTGAAGGCATTGAAGCCACGATGCTGGGACTGGAGACTGGTACTAGAATTGGGTCTCATCCGACCCTTGAGGGTATAGTGGTCGCCTCACTGCGGAATGATCCGCAGATAGCCATCGACAGGATGTTGGGATCGATGGCCCCTGTCAGTGAGGAGTGGAGAAGGAGAAATTTTTTATTTTTCTCTTTACCAGCTCTACCGCCCTTTCGGGTTTTCGCCAGACTCAACAACCCCCACTAACCCTTCAGGGGCCTCATCAGCCTCTTGAGTGTCGTCCCTAGTTCTTGGTAGCGGTAGTCTGATACTTGTATCGGGTTATCAGTACCCTGAGCTCTGGGTCATTATAGTTGGTATCAGAGAGGCGTTGGGGAATTGTGTAAAGAATTGAAATTGCACGTGATTGTCTAGAAAAAGTCCAGTCGAGTCGTCTGTTGCTGACTTAGGATGTTTTTTGTGATTATTAATATGTTTTTTGGTGTCATATGTTTTAGATGCCGCCTTGTAAAAGAAGAGCTCCTATTCCCCCGAAAGAGGGTGGCAGTGTTCCTCCTCCTATCGTGCATGCTCCTCCTCCGATTGTGCCAGTCCCTGCTCCTGCTGTGCCTGTTCCAGCTCCGCAAGATGACTTACCTAGTGGTTGTGGTAGAGCACTCAAGAAATTTCTGTTGTTCCACCCGCCGACTTATGAAGGTCAGTCAGATCTGGATGCTACTAGGATTTGGATCGAGGCGACTGAGCGTGTGTTTCGATCGATGGAATGTGCAGAGGATGAGAAGGTCATGCTAGCTACTTTTCAACTTCAGGGTGTAGCATTGATGTGGTGGAGTTCGGAGTGGGAAGTTACTTTCCATTCCTGACCACTTCGTCAGGTCACCTGGGTAGAGTTCATGACTACCTTCAAGCACATTTACAGTCTGACCTGTCTTTGTATGGATAAGATGCACCAATTCTTAGATTTGGTTCAAGGTGAGATGACCGTGCTACAGTACCGAAACAAGTTCATCGAGTTGGGTCGGTATGCGCAACATATTATTGCTGATGAAGCCTTAAAGACCGAGTAATTTTTCCATGGTTTGAGAGTCGAATTGAGAGTGCCGCTGCTCGCTACCCATGTGGATGTCATGGATGATGCATATCAGACAGTAGTTGCAGTTGAGCTCGATTTGGCGAGGTCTGTAGGGTTTTTTCAGTCCAGTGTTGCTCAGTCGATGACACCGTTTCAGCAGTCCTTTCAGCCATCAGTGCCTCGAGTTCCATCTGTCGTGCCTACTTCTGGTGGCCCTTCGAGGCAGATGTTTAGAATGTCCAAGAAGCGATTTAACCATCAAGCATCTTCAGGTTTTGTGTATCAGCAATCGGCGTCTTCTGATTCTGTCCAGCAGTCCATTTCTCCTTTTTAGCAGCGCTGAGAGTTTCCCGTGAGTCAGCTGAGACTGTGTCCGAGGTGTGCTGGCAGCCATCCTGGTATACCTTGTTCCCTACTGGTAGTCTGTTATCACTATGATCAGTTGGGTTACGTTGTTCGAGATTACCTGATGAAGTCTGTGCCGATATAGTTCTCGCAGGTTACCCAGCCGCAGCAGTCTCAATTTCATCTTCGTGCACCACCTCCGCCTAAGCTATCGTATTTGCAAGTTCCAACTTCTTCCCAGTAATCTTCTGCAGCCTCTAGTCGGAAGCTGAGGAGCTGGATTACTCACATCACTCGTGTCGAAGCCATTGCCTCTAATCTCGTAGAAGTTATAGTTTCAATTTTTGGTCATTCAGCCCGCGTTCTATTCGATTCAGGTGCCACTCATTCATTTATTTCTGAGGATTTTCTTTCTTGTCTCGAGGAGTCGATAACCGAGTCTGGGATACCTCAGGGCAATTCTTCATGTCACCGCTACTCCTCCAGCTCCGTTACGCGGGCATGCCACTGGAACAACACGCTCCTCCTCAACCCACACTGCGTAAGTCGGGGCATCTCGGATCTCCACTTTCGGCCAATGCTGATCATTTCACAAAAAAAAAGAGAAAAAAGAAAAGAAAAAGAGAGAAAGGAAGAGAAGAGAAATGGGGAAGGAAGGGTTAAAAGCACACACAATGCGTCAAAAGTCCACGTTTATTTGAAACCAAAGAGATTACATCAAGGGTTGGGCACTATGGGCCACAATTTCCCTAACTCAGTTGCATAAGCACTCCACAACTCTTGGTCTTCCTCTATAAGTACTATCGCCTTCCGTGGAATGCTTAACTTCCACAATGCTTTGATCACATTCACTTCCTTTGCATCACCTTCCATGGCCAGCTCCCTTGCCTTAATCAAAGGGAGGTCAGAGAGTGTCGGAAAAGAATGGCGAGGGAGGACAATATGGGAATAACACCGGTGCACACTATAAAGAACAAATTCGGCTGCACCAACAAGTTAGAGTTCTGCAGCAGGAGATGACTTCATGAGAAGCTCGCGTGGGAGTAAACATGTCGACGTGTGAGTAAACATGTCCCGCGCCATGGTGTTGAAGTGAGTACGTCAGTCTCCCCGTGTCTTCAGCTGAGGAACGCGATTCACTACGCTCCCACCAAAGCCCAGTGCATCGACCATGTAATAAATAAGGCTTTGTTGGAAGATTCTGGAAGTAGTTCGTGCCTCCTCGCAGTGGTCAAACTTGAAATGGAAATCAATCCAGCAACTGAGAAGAAGCATGCACCCATAAGGAGGCCGGCCCATGCTGGAAGCCGTGAGACCGCTATAAAGGTAGGCAAGGATAGCTGGCCCCACTCGTTTGCCCTCCCATAATCCACAAATTACGCTTAATTGATCTTCCTCTACGATGTTGTCAGTGCAAGGAAAGAGGAGAGCTCCGGCCAGGCAAATCGTGAATCCTTTCATAACATCCTCCAAATGATCGTCACCTGTCATTTCTCCCAGTGCTTTCATGACCCAATCTGTGAGCTTTTGGAGATTGATTCCCTTTTGGGTCTGGACACCCTTAATAGCTCCCGCAGGCATGAAGCTTCTGAGGACATCCTCAAAGGTTACCTTCTTCAGCATGGGAAGGATCTTTATCTTGCCACCTTTCCTAAACTTCTTCAGACCGAGTAGGAGTTTAGTCTCCTCGAGAAGAATGGTCGGCTCGAAGGTGGGAAAGATAAAGGTGTGAGTTTGAGGGTGCCAAACTTCTACCAAAGCGCCCATAGCCACTCAATCCAGGTGGACCTTGTCGTAATGTTTGGCGTGAATCAAAAGCCCTTGTAAGTGCCATTTTGAGATAACGTCCCGCATGTCAATGGTGATGTTAGAGGTAACCTTCGAAAGCCACGGCAGCTTGGAGAATCTCCTCGGGCCTAGAAAGAGAGGATACGACTGAGAGAGAAGAATGGAAAAGTAAGAATGAATTCGTGTAAAGGAAAAGAAAGAAACTGTTTACTCACTTTCCTAGATTAGATTCTCTCGCTTATGTGGCCCTCGATGTCGGTCAGCCTTTTGAGGTCGTTGCTGACAGCCAAACTACCAGAGTCAGGTCAAGAAGCTGGATGTTACCCATCCTCCTCGGGCCATTTCTCAGCAGAAGCCCTCACCACCGCAACTAAGGCATCAAACCGTGCACACATCTTCGGATGCCAATATGAGTCAACCCCTTCCTGGTAAACTCTCACAGCCATCGTGGTTAAGGCATCAAGCTGCGTCCACATCTTTGGACGCCAGTCCTAGCACCCCTGCTTACCAGGAACTACCACTCGAAGTCATCGAACAGGTGATCAATGCTACCTTCCAACTACAACTGTCGGAAGGTGCCTGGATCGAGATCCGGGCAAAGAGGAGTCACCGACCTCACCCTACAAACCCATCGGCTCGACAGCATCTCCGTGCAGACCCGTCAGCTCTAGTTCCAGTGCCTCCTCCTCCTCCTCCCCTGGAGGCGGCCATCGCCAAGAAACATGAGAGGAATAGAAGAAAGAATCTCAAGAGGCAGCTCAAGAAACAAGCCGAACAAGCAGCTACCTTGCAATCCCAAGCAGAGCTAACGCCCCTCCAGAGGCTATAGCGGCTCATCGACAAGTTGGAGGAATACATTCCTCTCTGCCCTACCGGGCCTATCCCACTTGACAGTTACATCCCGTGGGAAGACATGCAGAAGCGTGCTCGCCTCAGAGACTGGGTCCAAGAAATGATCCAAAAACTCAAAGAGGGCGAAACCCTTTGCATTCCAGAAGAACTCTCCTTGTTCTATAAGGACAAGGAGATCATTGTGGAACAGCTGGAACAGATGCTTCGCGACTGTGCTTGCAACATGGTGGCTATCCCACCTCCAGATAACATCAACACCTCTGGGCGTGGCGAGCCAGTGGCATCTAGAACCAGACAAAGTGCTACAGCTCCACTCAGACTACAACCAACTCCAGAACATACCAGCCGTGGCCGAGGTCGCGATCGTGGATGTGGTAGAGGCCGTGGAAGAGTCCCTAAGTCGCCTCTTTGCCCGTCCACCTTCGATCCAGAATGGGTTATCCTCTTTCGAGGAGAACAATCTGCCCTGATCCCACCGATGGAGATTCGGGGGCAACCCAGCATCTTCGATCCCGTTGGCGCCAAAGAGATTGCCGACAGCACCCCAGTTTCAGTGCCAGTTCCCACTTGTCCTACAAAGCAAGCAGGGCCGTCTGGTAAGGACGGGCCAGCCCTTCAGCCTCTCTCAGAAGAGCGGTCATTAGCCTCCCTCTTCGAAGAGTCTGTGGTTGGTGACAGTCAGCTTGATCCTAGTAATAATGGCAAGGTGGTGCAACTCCCCGACGAGGAGCGGCACAGCAGCTCACAGTAGATCCAGCCCAACATACTACCGTCACTGGGGGACACTCAGGCTCGAGCTGACCGGAAGGTCCTCCACCAGATGAAGTGCTTCCCTGCTAGCATCATGATTTGGGAAGCCATAGCTTAGAGTAAAGACTTGAGGGAAACCCTCATCAAAATACTTCAAGAGCCGGAAGTCTATGAAGCACACGCGGTGGAAATGAAAGCCACCATGTATGAGACTTTCACGACTGCTGTCACCTTCACGGAGAAAGACTTTTTGCTCTCTCCTCCATGCTATAATCGACCCCTCTACATGAAGGGCAAAATCAATGGGCATGTCGCGAGCTACTCCACCGGGAAAAGGAGCATAGCAAGCTACTAACAAGACAATGGTCCAACACATAAACGCAGAATCATACGAAAATAGCACTTACAAAAACAACAGCCAATGACAGCAGCACTTGTAGGATTCTGGCTCCGTACAGTACATAGAACCACGGGACACACTGTAAGCAGGGTCGTATCAAGGCGCATGGCAGCTGAGCACACGACTATAGGGAGCGAGTCATGCATCAGGCCGTTTACCAAGGAAAGACCCATAACACTTGAAATCGATCACAAAATGACAAGAGACACCACGATCTCGGGGAACACATCTCAAGGATTACGAACACGCCTCGAGAGTACAACACCCACGAGAAGGAATACAGAGTAGAGGTTACTTTATCAGCAGGGAAGCCGACGATTTTCCCAACACTCGCAAATGCCAACACTAAAACTAGAGAAATGATCGACAACAGCACAGTCACGACAATGTCTAGGCACATGCGGCTAAGACGGAGTCACATCGAGAAGAATCAATTCTCTCGACTAGGCAGAATTGTATAAAAAGAATCCTTGGCTTGTGGGTCATCAGCCCACACGCTTCCGCTGCGCAGTCAACAATGCACAAAGGCATCAGAAAGAACCTCGGCCTTCACATCTCAGTACACACTAGGCGTCATCGCAATCCCAGAAAATCGCAATGTAATATGCCTCGAGCACTGATCCAGCGAGCAACCGAACAGAAAGAGCCTATGTGCAACAGAGAAGAGCACCAGCTTCAACACAAAGTCTAATGAAAAGCACTAATCTCGGCCTACCTTTGCGTCCTGCAAATGACAAATGAGTCTCACATCACATCGGCCATTGGACACGGCACAATGAAAATACGGTACGTAACAGCTCTCAACACAAAAATTAGGTCTAAAGCCACTCAACCGTAAAACAAGGAGATGATCAGGCTCAAATTAGATTGTCCACACTTGAGCAACCATAGGACAAGGCGATACTGAAACGGTAATTCCAAGGCCAACCTCACAATGAGATCCACTAAATAACATGGGTAGCATCGAGCTTAGCAACAGAAGCTCACCAAGAAGGGAAGAGCCTAGTTCGCTCAAACAGCTTCTCAGCCAAACTGGTCCGATCGAGCACTTCAATTTCAACAGAAGTAAAATACATCAGAAGCTGACCAGACTTAAGCTGGGATGACCAAAATATCGTAACAATACGTACGGCCATCACCATAACTCGAATGGTCAACAACACCCTGAGCAATTGACAAAAGAATCTAATGCCGGTAAATCCCGACCAAAAGGGAAATGCCAACAGGAATAACACCAAGGAATTCTTAAACAGCATGAACAATATAAGAGATAGCCATCGAGCAATAACATCGAAAAATCTACGAATCTGAACAATCGGATACAGCCAGGAAAGAGTAGAATCAACTACTCCACCGAAAGACACGAGGCACAATGTGGACTACTTCACAGGGCTGTCGACACTACAGTTGACAAGCCACTGAGTGCTATGCAAAGGGACAGACTTCTATGAAAATCACAGGTGTTAAAATAATCAAGCCACGTTAGCCTAGGATCCACCCACGAATCCTGCCAACGTCCACCTCATCCATCATTTCATCACGATAAGGCTACCCCCGGTCACCTCTTGCTCCATCTCTCACGGGCTAATCATCATCAACCTCCTCGGTGGGAGGTCTCCTATGCTGGGAGCAGTCGAAGTGGTAGTAGCCCATGCCGAGGATGGGGTGGGAGGACCGACCATTCCCTGACTAGGATGGGTAGATGTGTTGGGGCTGGATGGTCCTCGGACAGAAGGGTCCTTCGGTTGGGTGGGGTGGAGGGTAATCCTATGGCCCCCGTGGTCGAATGTGCAGGTGTTCGACTGACCTTGAAGGGTGGTATCCCTATCAAAAAGCCAAGGCCTATTGAGGATAATGCTACCCACCTCTATAGGCAGCACATCACACCATATTTCATCATGGTAAGCCTGGAACTGCAGTGGCACCATACATCGTAGTCTGATCTAGATGGAAGTAGAATCCACCCAAGATACCCTGTAAGGTGCGGGGTGATCTACGGGCGTTAAACCCAGGCGTCTAACAATGCCCATAGAGATAGCGTTAATGTAACTCCCGCTATTTATGATCACCTTACAGGCATTTCCTCCCATCTTGTAAAATGTGTGGAAAAGGTGGTACGATGCCAGTCATCACTCACCTGAGGCTGGGTTAGGATGCACCTGACTACACCCAACTGGACATCACCTTGATACTGGGTACCTGGGACATCAACTTGCTCTCCCTCCATTAGTTCATTAAAGAACTCCTTCGCTAAGTTCTGATCAGCTTTGTAACTGATCGGCACAAGCTCAGGTGTGGGGTCACCGACAGAGGGGTCAGAAATAACAAGCCACTCCCGAGTGGGACACTTGGCCGAATAGTGGCCAACTCCACCACACCTATAGCAACTGCCATGCGTCCTGATCCCCGGGGATGTTCCACTGGCCATCGGCCCCTTACCCTTGTCCACAGGACGGATCAGGGTTGTAGGAAGTAGGGGTTGAGTCGGCACGGTGAGCTGAAGAGGTCTAGGGGCAGGCACGACTGCCTACTAGTGAGGGGGAAGATCCCTCGGAGGGAGGGGGCGCCTAGGGGTAGCGAGGTCCTAGCGAGGGGGTTCCTGTGGGCGGGCCATAGGCCACCGAGTGTAGGAACTGGGTGTGGTCTGAGGATCAGACACACGCGGATCGGTGACCCCTTGGCGTAGGATAGGAGCAAACTCTACCTCAAACTGCTGCACCTCGAGGGTAACCTGGTACACATCCTCCAACTTGGTCACGTTGCGGTGGAAAGGCTCATACTGAAGGTGTGGCTACAGACCACGCCGAAAGCGGGAAATAGGCATGGAGCTTTCCTCCGTGACGTCACATCGTAGAAAATACTCATCGAATTTGGCAATGTAATGGCAGACGGATCGATCTCCTTAGGAGAGACTCTGCCATTTGTCTATGAGACACTGACGGTATGTGGTAGGAAGGTACTTCTGCCGGAGTTTGGTCCTCATCTCATCCCACAACTCAACCTAGGATTCTTGACAATGGAACAACAAGCTCTCCACGTTCTTCCAATAAGTCTGTGCTTGCCCGAGTAGCTTCATCTTCATGAACTTGACTCTCCGGTGGTCCGTCATCTCAAATCACTCGAAGTATCGGTCCATGCCGGCCTCCCAATCTAGATACACCCTAGGGTCCAGTCTATTAGGGAAGTTTCTTCAAAGTGAAGGTTCTCAATCACCATAAATTATCTAATAAAATCCTAAGATGTTGCATATCTCCACTCAACATGTCTGCAGAGGATTCTGGGCAAACTATCTAGAAAATCATGTCAGATCTTACATTCTTGTATATGAGTTAATGAAGTTACCAAATTCAGGACATGCACAAAAACTTTGTGCATGTCTATTCGGCATGTTCCCAGGGAATCCTACCAGAGTTATCTGTGAGGTAA
Source organism: Amorphophallus titanum (assembly GCA_024336825.1). Taxonomy (NCBI): domain Eukaryota; kingdom Viridiplantae; phylum Streptophyta; class Magnoliopsida; order Alismatales; family Araceae; genus Amorphophallus; species Amorphophallus titanum. The sequence continues at coordinate 16,124,504 of JANBPO010003090.1, forward strand.
TGCTAGGGTTCCTAGAAAATATTTGATGTGTAGTGCATATTTTCATCCCTTTACAAGATTGTCCTTCCAAGTCATCTATAATTCTTTCCCTCCAGTTTGTGCTCCCAGAGGATCTTTTGTTATGACGGTACGCCCAGCTGTCTGATATGAAGTTTTCAGTGGTCCACACTCCTCCTCTTTCCTCTACTCCCATTCTCCCTCATATGTACCAACAACACTATAATTAGCTACTAAAAAAGGCAATCATCATCTGAATTTTTGTTGTCAACTTTCAATCACCATGGAAACCCATGTTAAAATGAAGATAGAGAAGAAAAAACACAGTAGAGTGTAAATTTGGATGAAGTGGAGAGTTTCAAAAACATAATGGGGTGCTTATTTGGACATCTAGAATTTTCCTTGGGAAATGAGAAGCCCAAGGTTATTAAGGTGGTTCCTTGTCTATTTATGATGGCTGTATGTAAAGTCCTGGAATTGAACTATCAGTAGACCTGTTTGGAAGAAAGTGACTGGCTTTTTATTTGTTTCCAATTTCTGTTACATGCTGAGTCCAAATTTACACCTGAAGATGTTGGCATGTTCACCTGTGTGAGATCACCAGTAACATTCTGCCTACATGAAAATTCACATAGAATTTCCTCAAGGCTCTGAGCATGCTTTAAAGACCGCTGGTCCAAACTAGAACTGTGCAAACTAGATCAGCACTGGCCTGACCCAGTTTAGTTTGCCCGGTTTTTGAGCCAGACATCAGCCAAAAGTTAAGAAAAATATTAGTAAGATGGCCAAAAGTGGGGTAGTTTCATGGTCAACCGCATAGAACCAGCTTGAAACCAGCCAGTCCCTAACCGAAGTTTACTTATCAATCTATTTTTCATTTGTTTTGATTTTTAACTAGTATTTATTGTTTATGAAGGTTTGTAGCCTTACTTTATGGGAACTGGCCCAAATCTATTTTGTCTGGTTCATAGTTGTCAAGGCACTCACCTAGGTGGGAAGGCAGCATTTTGTGAGCTCGGCACAGGTACACCTAGTTGGGCCTGCAAAAGGCGACTGAAGGTGCCACCTAGGCGCTTCAGGTGGAATTCTGTGAGCTAGGCATAGGTATGCCTAGTTGGGCCTGCAAAACGCGACCCAAGGTGCCTGCCTTCGCACCTTGGGCCCACTTAGCCTGACCCAAAATTGGTTTGTCCTCTCTTGCCTTTGGTCTAAAAAAAAATTGGCCAGGAAGGCTATGCCCCCCTTCCATCCCCCTAATCTTCTTGTGACCTCACTGTGCAAGTTGATCTGCATTTCGAGGTCAAGTCAAAGATAGATCAGGCTCAAACTTTGTATACACTTCTTGTCTGCTGGTTCTTATGGACTTGGTGCCTAGACACTTTTAGGCGGGCGCTTAAGCGCTTAGGCACTCAGAGATCCTGAGTATGCCTTAGGTCACCTTACCGCCTTGACAACTATGGTCTGGCTAGAACCAGAACTGGAAACAACTGACTTTGATTGCTTTGTGAGTGCTGCAGATAGTGGGTTCTGAAGGGCAACCAAGTCATTTGGTGGGTTCATTTTACATGCATCTTTATGGGCTCTTTCGAGGGAGATGACTAAAAGGGTTTTTAAGAGGGAAACCAAGATTCCAGGGAGGGTTGTTTTGTTCGGGAATGGGCTAATCCGTTATGTGATTTGGATGAGCACGATACTACATTTTTAGCTTCTTTTGGGAGATTAGTTTGCAACATACCACCTTAGTGTGGCTGCCCTTCTTCTTTTCTATTGAGGATTTTGAGAGCTTCTGATGTTATACTTGTAAATTCCTATTTTTGTTAATTAATAAAATTGTGGCACTTCCAGTTCCCAAAAGAAAGTACGGATAACACATTTGGGAATTGAGACAGGATAGGATGCATAGAGGTATGGTTGCTGCAGTTAAAGTTTGACATTGGGAGTTGAACCAATTCTTTTAGACTCTGAGATTGATTATTTCATAGGCTAGCTAGTAATCATCCACTCCACTATTTTATAACATTTGAAGAGTGCACAATTAGTAATCCAGGCAATCAAGGCTTGAGATGAACTCAGAAAAGCTGTTTAATGGCTGGTCTTGTCTAATATGAAACAGGTTCCTTTTGTACTGAAATGCATTTGATTTCATTGCCGCCTTCTTCAGAATCATCTTTCTGGCTTTTCCTTAAAATTTGTGATGCCCAACACTGACCTTTGGTTTGGTTTGGATGAAAAAACAGGAAATGTACTACGACGGGTCAACCTGTAAAATGTCAAGGAAACTCATTAGAGAGCATATGACAAGCTTTGCTGTAGAAGCTGTCGGGAACTCATCGGCATCTGCCTTTGAAGAAGGCTTTCAAGATCCAAAGACTGATAGGGCAGCTAGGAATTCCTTCAATGTTAAGAGTTTTGTCAATTCTCAAGTGATGTTTCCGGCGTTGCCAAGATTTTCTTTCTGTACTGATCTACATGTATTCCCGACATCTGTTTTGCAGTATGGCTGCTCAAGGAGGGTGACCGGCACTCCCTTTTTCTTTGTCAATGGCTTCTCATTACCTGGCGCCGGCTCTTCTCTAGACTACGACCAATGGAGGAGCATCATCGACCCCCTGCTGTCTGAGCATAGTGAGGTGGAGAAAGCTATTTAACCTTACCTGCGGACATCATGGGCTTATGTATGCTTCCAATGCCCCTATCCTTTGCAACGCAATGTTCTACACTGTACACGGAAATAGCATATGTATCTTAAAATAAAATGGGCTGCAAGCCTTGTATGGTGCTTCCCCAGTTCAGAGGAGTGCAGGGATAATTTACCTGGCTCCTCCTGCTTATTAGTTGGCGCGGGTCTGTGCTTCCGGACACAATTGGACAGCAAAAGGAAGAGGGGAGTGCTCTCCACACCATCTTTTTACCCCCAAAACATAACTGTGCACCAAGGAGAATTGTTTAGCTTTATAAGTACCTGCCTGGAACTTGGATGGAAATTACTGGAACCGGTCATGGGAAACCATTACCGAGCAGCTTGAACTGTGAAGTGATACTGTATGGTCTGCTGTTTGTCAGTTTGCATGTGGAATTTTCCTCTCCGAATGTTGAAGATTGTTGTGTTAGCAGGGTTCCATCAAATTCTGTCATGGGTCTCCAGCTGAGGAAGATGTCATAGAGTTATCACCATTGTTTTTTTTAATTTTTTTAGTCTTGTTTGGGAATAAGGGGGAGGGGGGTTGTATTACACCAGGGTAGAGGCCCGGAGGGGCATGGGAAGGGGGTGTGGACAAGAGAGGGGGAGAGGTGAATGCATGCATCAGGGATGAGAGGCAGGGGAAGTGGTGTCCACAACAGAGGGGGAGATGTGAATGGAAGGCAACAGCATTGACGAGGGTCCCCAATCCGCTCGTTTTTCCAGAGGCATATGCTTTGGAGGAGCTCCTTTCCTTTCACCCATGACACTCTTTTTAACCCCGGGAACGGGCTAGCTCTCAGGTCTGCTCATCCAGTGGGGGTAGATTACCCTCGAGTTAGTTCACTCTTGGTTTGAATGTGGAATACGTTAATCCCTTGAGTTTCTTAACCCACCACTGGTGGTGGCATTTTACCCCCGTTTCTTAATCAGCCCACTTTACCAACGTAACTTTGAAGTTTAAACTGAGTTAACTCCTGAGTTAACTCTTTATCAGATCGTTGCTTAGCCTCACTTTGGATAGGGGTTATGTATTTTGTGAGTTAAGTAAATACGTTTAACTTATTCTTAGATTAATCCGATTTTAATTTGACAGAAGGATAGTTAATCTGAAAATTAAGAAGTGGGTTAACTGCAAGAGATGTCAGTCCAGATAGGCGTGACCTAACTTTCCTGGCATGCCTTTCTATATACTTCCTTGATTGATGACAAACTAGGATCATATGAGTGAGATTGCATTCACAATTGAAATCAAATGGAAGCATTCCTAGACATTCATCTAACGATGCAGATTTTCAATGGAACAATCACACGAAGAAAGGAATTTTTAGGTGGTTTAGTCTCTATCAGAGACCTACGTCCACCCCACATTCAAATCTGAGTGTGGCTTACTGCTGCCTAACAGCTTGAACTGCTGCGCACCACACCTTGCGTCCGCTGAGTATTACAGCTTAATTACAAATCGCTGAGCATCACAGCTTGCTGTCCGAGGTATCCACCTCGCCCGCTGAGCATTACAGCTTAGCTTTATTGACACACAGCTTGAATGAAGGAATAAGGAAAAAACATGAAATAAAATCGAAAAGGAACTCCCAGGAATGTAGCTCACACAGGAGCAAAGGCCAGTTCTGGATCTGATCCAAGAACTAACAGGAAACTAGATTTTCCTCTCTAATCTTCATCGCTTACTCTCTTTCCCTTTCTCTACTCTCTCTCTCTTTTTACCTGGAATCCCTCTTCAGATTCCGATGCTCTGTTTCTCCTTTTCTGAAGTTCTCTCTGCAACTCTCTCTTCGTCCTCTTCTCTTCTCACTCTGGCTCTCCCTTTCTCTGGATCACTTCGAATGCTCTCGCTCAGGCTTGCTTAATTCAAAAGCGTGATGCTCTCCCTCGGACGATAGAGGTCTTCTATTTATAGAGCTTCAGAGATTCTGTGGTCCCCACAGAGTTGTCCGCTTGGCCCGTGGAGGGAATGTTCCTGCCAAGAGAACTCTGGGATTAGCTTTCCACGTGTTAGATGATAGAAGCGTGCTGCCCACGTGTCAAATAGATCTGATTAGAGAACCACCTTGGATCACGTGCCACTAATTTCACGAGCAGGACATAAAATTTACCTTTGTGCCACCCAGGTGTTAGATCCTTGTTGGTTACGTCTTTGCGAACTTAAATCCCTGTCATCAAAAGTAGAAGGCATTTTGTCAGACACTTTGTCAGCATAAACATGCATTGACCTGTGAGACTTGAGTCATAACAAATGTGATAGAGCAGACTAGGATGCATAGACCCTAGTTGCAATGGTGAAAGACATGCTTCGACTTGAATGCATGCACAGACCAAAATATGCATAGACTTGATCAAGTGCACAGACCCTGAATGCTATGCATGTGCAAAAACACAAATGTGCTCCGACTCTAGATGGTGCGTGTGCTCAGACTCTAAATGCTGCAATGAAAATGTACACCGACCTCAGTGTGTGCAAATGACAATGTGCACCGACCTAGATTGACATCATGCGTGACTGTGCACTGACCTTATTATGCATGATGCAGAATGTGCTCTAACCTTAGAAAGCATGACATATAAAGTGCTTCGACCTCTACAGTAAAGGTGCTCTGACCTTTTGTTGCACACTAGCACATATGCTTAGACTTGCAATTGCAAGCTAGCACACATGCTCAGACTTACACTTGCACAGACCAAACATGCTCAGACCTATATGAGGCAAGATGCAAATGTGCACCGACCTGGACAATGCATGTGTGTATCACTCACCTGAGGCTGGGTTAGGATGCACCTGACTACACCCAACTGTACGTCATCTTGGTACTGGGTACTTGGGACATCAACTTGCTCGCCCTCTAAAAACTCATCAAAAAACTCCTCAGATAGTTCTTGGTCTAGCTCATAGCTGATCGGCACCAACTCAAGCGTGGGGACTCAGGCCGGCGTGTCTGTAATAGCAAGTGATTCCCGAGTGGGACACTTGCTTGTGTAATGGCCAAATCCACCACACTGATAGCACTGGCCACGCGGCCCCGTGCTTGGTGATACTCCACCGATCATCGGCCCCTTACCCTTATCCTCACGACGGACTGGGGGTGTGGGAAGAAGAGGCCGAGTCAACACTGTGGGCTTATGAGGTCGAGGGGCAGGAATGGGTGCCTACTGGCGAGGGGGAGGGTCCCTCAGAGGGAGAGTGCGAGGCCTAGGAGCAGTGGTGGGGTCCTGGTGATGGGGTTCCGGGGAACGAGCCACCGAAAATAGACTGTATGAGCTGGGCGTGGTACGAGAGTCGGTCCCACGCTGATAGGTGGCTCCCGATCGTTGGACGGGAGCGAACTCCAACTCAAACTACTCTAATTCAGGAGTGACCTGATATGCATCCTTCAATGTGGTCACATTGCGGCGAAATAATTCATATTGGTAGTGGGGCTACAAATCACGACAGAAGCGAGAAACAGACATGGTGCTCTCGTCCATGACGTCACATCGTAAAAAATACTCATCAAACTCCGCGATGTAGTCAGATACGGACCGATCCCCTTGGTTGAGATTCTACCACCTATCAATGAGCCTTTGACGGTATGTGACAGGAATGTATTTACGCCTAAGCTTTCCCTTCATCTCATCCCAAGAATCAACCAGGGGTTCATGACGCTGAAATAGTAAGCTCTCCACATTACTCCAGTAAGTTTGTGCTTGTCCCAACAGCTTCATTTTGGCAAATTTGACTCTCCGGTGGTCTGTTATCTCAAACCACTCGAAGTACCGATCCATGCCAGCCTCCCAATCGAGATAAACGGTCGGGTTCAAGGACCCGTCAAATGTGGGAGGGTCAACTTGCATAGTCCTAAGGACTCTATCATCCTCCTCTTCCCTCAGTGGTCGGTGACCATGCCGACGTCAGCCATTTCCCTCATAGTCATTGGAGGACCTATAGTCCTCAAAATCGAGGGCACGTGGCAGTCGCTCCTCAGCCCTAGGTGGGGCGGGCTGGTCAACAGGTGCCTGAGGGGCCTGGACAACTTCGGGTTGGGCCCAGTGGGGGACTCTCTCCACACTCTCTAACCTTCCAACCAGACCTTGGACAGATCGGTCGAAGGCCTCAGCGCGGTCCTCCATGGCCTTGATTCGGCTCTCTATGCGATCAGTATGCTCCCTAAGAGTTTGCTCGAACCTTTCCATGCGCTCCATGAGTAGAGCCATCATGTCCTCTAGAGAACGGCCTCCCTAGGTGACACCTCGAGGTTCACCCATAGTGTCAGGGCTGTTGGCCCAGAGAGATGGCGGACAAGAAGGGGTGTTGAATTGTCCCCTTTTTGAGATGGTGGATTTTAAAAATTTTGTTAACAAAACACAAGGGAATTAAAATAACTAACGTTAATTAGCTCAAGCCATTTCCTCTTCAAATGCTGATGATATATCTAACTAAGCCTCATCTTCGTCATTTGTAGTAGCCTCAACAGATTCAAACTCTTCCTCTTCATTGGACTCCTCCTCCCCTATAACATCAACATTTAGGTCCATCAGATCGACTTCTTCCACTTCATTTCCCGTATGTAATGACAATGGCTCATCGGATTCGTCCAAATGAAGATGTATGGAACCTACAATACCAACTTTGTCTAATTGAAAATATTCGGCATTGGCATCCTCTGAGACAGTTTCACTCATATTCAATTCATAAGTGAGAAAAAGTCTTGCTTTAACCCTACAAACTGCTCACCAATCCTTATTCTTAGACGATGAATAGCTTGAATAATACACTTGCTGGGCTTGTGCAGCCAAAATAAATAGTTCATGTGTATTAAGTTTATAACTTTATTTGACATCGACAATCCCATATGTTATGTCATGTCAAATAGAATTTGGATCAAACTAATGACACTTAAATAGGAATACATTATCGTCTTGTCCCAAATACTACAATTCTATGACTTCCTCAAGAATACCATAGTAGTCTAGTTCATTTTCATTGTATGCACTTCCCTTAACACATACACCACTGTTCATCGTAGACTTATTTTATCCATAATCCCTCGTGTGAAATCTATATCCATTCGCAATATATCCTAGATAGGCACGTGCAACTTATTGGAACCCTGGTTTTGACGATGATGCTCTATGAATCATGTTTGGACTGAACTGCAGAAGAACCTTTCACATTGATCAAACCATTTATTTGTCTAAGTGTTAGAACTCTGGTCGATGCATGTTCAGGTCTTAGTTAGGTAAGGTCGATGCATGTTTACATCTAAGTCAGATAAGGTCGATGCAAGTTCACACTTTCTTCACATCAAGTCAGTGCGCATTTTTGCATCAAGTCTGATAGGTCTATGCACATTTTAGGCTTAAGTATAACAGGTTAGTGCATATTTTTATATTTCGTATGTTAGGTTGATGCATGCATTTGTCTTCATCCATTCAGGTCGATGCATCCTTATGTTATGATGAAAATAAGGTCGAAGCATATTGCATCTTGCATAAAGCAAGGTCGATGCACATTACACCTTGAGTAAAGCAAGGTCGATACACATTGTACCTTGAAGTAAAGCAAGGTCGATGCACTTGCATCTTGCGTAAATCAAGGTCGATGCACATTGCACATTGAGTAAAGTAAGGTCGATGCACATTGTATCTTGTGTAAGGCAAGGTCGATACACATTTCATCTTGTGAAAGGCAAGGTCGATGCACATCCTTAGACTCATTCTATAAGGTTGATGCTCATGCTAGTGTTATGCACTTTAGGTCGATGCACGTCTTGTAGCATACTCTATGTCACGTCTCGAACGTGGAAGGAACCCGGAGACGCAACGAGTTATATTCAATCATGTCAATCAGAGCATAAGTGTATTCGACACAAAGACAGAGTGCGTAAAAGTAGAGATAACCAAGTTCTTTATTTATCATAAATCCCAAAGTATTTCCATTACATCTTTCCATAACGAACTAAGAACTCTCTTGACTTAATAAAAGAAAATTACAATGATTGACTCAAGAAAATAGGAAACTCATGACTAGATGGATCGTTTTGACTATTTTTTTCTATCATTCTAAATTAGTGAATTTTTTAGGGAAAAAAAATCAAATTTTCAGAAAATTAGAAAAATCCCTAATTTTCTTCTTTTTATTTCTTCTTCCTCTCTCCTCTCTCTCATTCCTCACGTCACTTTCTCCCTCTCGTTCTCTCTCCTCTCTCCGCGGGGCGCGCGACCGTGGCGAGGTGGTTGAGGTGGGAATGTGATGGACTGATCGTGGAGCGTGCTGGAGCGAAGGATGGAGCGTGGCATTGGCGCGATCCCTCGGTGGATTCAAAGCTGGTGTATTCGGTTCGTGCGATGATTTTCGGTGTGGTTTAGGCGCTTGGATGCGTGAGAATTTCGGTGGAGGTAGGGAGATGGATCACCTACTTCTCTGCTACGTTTCCTCACGATTTGGAGTGCGAGTATGAGCGGGTTTTGCTTCAGTTTGGGCAAAGCATGCTACGGGGGTGTGCAACAGGTTCACCAGAAAATGGCGACGATTTTCAGCTAGATTAGATTCATTGGAAGCCCCAGCATGTGAGCATTCCATTCCCGCAAGTTTCATCGTGATTGGTCGTCATTTGGGACTAGTACGAGCCCGAGAACCCATGTGACTCAATTAGGGTCGATTCGGTGGAATCACCCGTTTCTCACTGTTTGTGCGTCTGTTTGAGCCCTTCTAGAGTGTGGAAGCATGTTTTGGCCATCAGGATTGTTCCCCCGTCGTTTAGATGCGATTGGGGCGTGGAAAGGCCAAGATCCGACTGATCCCCTATTTTCCCGCCGTATCGTGCTGGCAGTCGTTCCAGAGACTGTTTCATGGCTTTAGCAGCACTATGGTGGACCGCTAAGCCTCATGGTTTGTCGATTTAGCGTTAGGTCAGTTCGGGTCTTCACGGTCACACGATAGACTATTTATGCAGGTTCGCGGTCCATTTCTGGCTTGTTTACCTTCATCAGGCGGCCCAATGGGTGATCGCTTGAGTTCGAGTAATTCGGTAGCTTGGCTAGCGGTCTTACGATAGACCGTTTAGCTTAAGTAGGCGGCCCTTGTTTAGACCGCTTACTATCATTTGACTTAGGTCAATATTCTAAGTCAGTTCGGCCTAGCAGTCCCATGTTCGACTGTTTCTAGTCTTTAGTGGCCCCTTGCTAGACCGCTATTGTCCGTTTAACCGAGTCAATTGTTTAAGTCGGTTAGGGTCGGTGTCTCTCGCGGTCCATACGTAGACCGCGTAGCTCTATGTGACGGTCCAGTGTTAGACCGTTTAGGTGATTTGACTGGGCATGTCGGTTCGTGGTTGACTGAGTCAAGCGGCCTAATCTATGACCACTATAGTCACCTCGCGGCCCATCATACGACCGCCAAGGTCCCGTCTTCTCTCTGGATAGTGTAGCGGCCCTTCAATTGACTGCTTATCTTGTCTAGCGGCCAAGAGATAGACCGCTTATGCCCAAAGTATTATTTTCCATTGTTTTGGCTTCTAATTATCTTGGCTTGACCTTTTGGTTTGCCCATTGTCCCATGGATGTCTCTTGACATCCTATGAGGTCTGTGACCATGTTGTAAGGTAGCCGAGAGTGTCTTTATACCGAGTAGTATCCCATGCTGCTTCAGAGTCATTATTGGCACTGACCATCAGAGTTTGAGGTATGTATTTACCCAGAAGGACCTTAACCTCAGGGAGAGGAGGTGGATGGAGTACATGAATGAGTATGATTTTACTCTGTCTTATCAGCCTGACAGAATGAATGTCGTGGTTGATGCCTTGAGCAGGAGGGTGGTGGTCAGTCGTATGTTGTTGCGGATGTGCAGGCTTTGGGAGCAGGTGTCGGCCATGACTATTAGGCTTAAGATCCCTCGGGATTAGGGTTCGGCTACTCTTGCGAGCTTAACTGTCACACCAGCTATCGGTCGTCAAGTGACTGTGGCTCAGTGTGCGGACCCTGAGCTACCCCATATTCTATCGATGGTCGAGGTGGAGTTTGGTGAGGATGGAGCTGTGTGGTTCAGAGGTAGGTTGTATGTCCCAGCCGAGGAGCAGGTGAGACGTACGGTATTGCGAGAGGCGCATGGGTGCCGATATGTTGTGCATCCTGGATAGGCTAAGATGTACCAGAACCTGAAGAGGTAATTTTGGTGGCCTGGAATGAAGAGAGATGTAGCTGAGTTTGTGGCCAGGTGTTTGACCTGTCAGCAGGTGAAAGCTGAGCACCAGCGACCAGGAGTTACACTTTAGCCCTTGGAGATTTATGCGCGGAAGTGGGACCACGTGACCACTGATTTTGTGGTTGGATTATCGAGGATGTCCAGTGGGCATGATAGTATTTGGTTACTGGTGGATAGACTGACGAAGACGGCTCGGTTGTTGTCGATCAAAGTTAGTTGGAGTGTGCATAAGTTGGCCCGATTGTATGTGGATCTGATCGTTCTGTTGCATGGAGTCCTCATCTCCATTGTGTCTGATCGTGATCCGCGCTTCACTTCGGGATTCTGGAGGAGTTTCCAGAGAGCTCTGGGCACGGAGTTGACATTCAGCTCGGCCTATCATCCTCAGTCGGACGGTCAATCTGAGAGGACCATCCAGACTTTGGAGGACATGTTGAGGTCATGTTGTCAGGAGTGGTAGGGGAGTTGGTGTAAGGATTCAGTCAGCCCGGTTCGGGCCTCGCAACGAATAATAAAATTTTTCAACCCGAACCCAGGGCTTGTGGAATCTTAGAACCGTGCTCTAATCAATGCAATAAAATTACCCAACCCCTAACTGTGGGTTGTAAGTGTTTACCTTGCACGGAATGACGTTGTCTGCAATGCCCGATGCTGATTTCCACGAATGTCGAGCTGCACAGATGTATGGCCTCTAGAGTTGATCCACACAGATCCTCACGCGGTGATGGCATCCACCCGTTCTTTCCCTCGCACAAGAACCACCGGTGCTCAAAACTCCCTTCTTCTCCCTTAAGCCTTTCTCCCTTGAGAGGAGGAGAGAGAGAGCAACAAGGGAGATAGAGAGAGAGCAAGAGGGAGAGGAGGGGAGGAGAGAAGGGGAGTTTTCTTTTCTTCCTTTGAATGCTTGGCTAGAGAAGAGAAGTTCACGTAGGATGCATATATATAAGAGTTGGGCTCTTTCCAAAAGATCCCCTAAGAACCAATATTATATATGTATCCTTTTTTATTATTGAACATATATATTAAGCCCTTCTTATATTCCTTTCCAAAAGGACTTTAAGGGATTTAACATATACATTTGTACAATAATTTGTTGACTGTTCGACGCGGGGCGCATGACTGTGGAGAGTTGGCCGAGGCGCGGACGTGCTGGGGTGATCGGTACGCGGGTTGGAGCAGCGGTTGGAGCGTGGTGGGTACGATCGCTCGGTGGATTCTGAGAATTGGCACGATTCATGTTTTCATATTTTCGGAATGGATTAGTCACTTCGACACATGATTTCTTCAGTGGAGGTAGGGATACGGATCACCCACTCCCCTGCGCCATTTTCCTGGAGTTTCATGTCATTCGGTGCTAGAACGAGTGAGTTTAGGCTCGTTGTAATTTTTCGGAGTTCGTAGGGTTCGCCAAAAAATGGTGACAGTTCTGCGATCGGTTAGTGTTAATGGACTCCCTAGAACATTGGCATTCCATAGTCACTAATTCCGCATCGAATGGTGGTCTATCAGGGTCTGCAGCAGTCGAGAACCTCGTTAACCCCATTTGGGTGATTTCGTTAGAATCACTTGTTTCTTGCGATTCGTGTGTCATTTTGACTCCGGTTGGAGTCTATGTGATTGCCAGGGTGATTGTGGTTGTATTCCCTTCGTTTCGGCACCAACGGGGCATGGAAAGACCACGATCGGACGAACCCTTGGGTTTGCTCGCCGTGTCGGTTGAGCGGTCGAACCAGAGACCACTCATGGTATGGGCGGCTGGTTTCAGACCACTTATCCTATGTCGGTTTGAGGTTAAATGGTCCTTTGATAGACCACTCATCCCCTTGGGCGGCCGATTTTGGACCGCTTATCGTGTGTCGGTTTAAGGTTGAGTGGTCGCTCGATAGACCACTCATCCCTCTTGAGTGGTCAGATCTGGACTGCTTATCCCCTTTGAGTGGTCAGATTTGGACCGTTCATCCCCCTTAGTGGTCCATCTCAAACCATTCATCCCCTTTGAATGGTCCATTCCAGACCATTCATCCCCTTTGAATGGTCCATTCCACACTGTTCATCCCCCTTGAATGGTCCATCATAGACCATTCATCCCTAGTTGGGTTCGTGTGTAGTCTGTTGGCAATGATGTCATATTTTGCATCTGTCTATCTTAGGTTTGTGTCCTAGGGCGGTGTCTGTGCGCGGTGGTTCTCTGGATTAGTTGGTTCGGGGTTGATTATGTGCAGTCTACTCTTTGACTGCTCTAGTTTTCCCTAACGACTTATCTAGGACTACCATTATTCTTGTCTCTGTGTGTGTAGTGACTCTTGGATCGCTTATGCGTAGAGCGTCATTTCCTAACATTTCGATTTTCGTATATCTTGGTTTGACCTCGTGGGTTGCCGTTCCTGTGGATATCGTTTGATTTCCTATGAGAGCTAAAGCCTATGTTATAAGATAGCCAGGAGTCTTCTTGCTTGAGGTAGGATTCTTTATCCTACTGTAGAGTCATCGTTGTCAGGTTCTGGTCAACTTGATTAGATCTAATGGTTGACAGGCGACCTTGTGTGTGTCTCGATGGTTCTGTCCAGTTCGAGACATGGTTCTGGATGCAGTGAGATATCATCTTACCTCGTTCTGTGTGTCCAGGTGTGCTGAGGGTTCTTGGTTTTTACCTCAGGTCTCCATGAGTGGTTACTCACGGTGTCGTTTGCTCTGGCTTAGGATTAGACTGATTGGTAGCTGAAATTAGGAAAATTCATGAACTTTTGAATTCAATTGAACTCACCTCTCTTGAAGAGCTTGAACTTAGATGCTTGGGGATGGAAGTCAGCTGTTGTAGCTCCCCATGCTCTCTCCATGCCACCTTTGGACCAGTATAGGTGACCTCTCCCATAGCACTAGCTTCAAAACTCCTCTTCATGGTGCTTTTGGGTGATTTTGATGAATTTTCAAGTCTTAAAGCAGAGATTTCTTGTGAGCTGTGAGTTTTGGGTTTATTCCTAGATATAGGGATCTGATTTTAGTTCTATAGGATTTGGATTAAGGTTGGGTAGCCTCAATTTAAGTTAGGAATTTGATAGGTATTTTGGTGCATTTATAGAGATTATGTCTAGAAGTTTACCGATCCATAAGGAAACGTGTCCATGTCATGCTAAATCGCTCGTTATAGACGCTATAGCGATCCCATGTCCCGAGCTGCTATCCACCACCTTGTGATGGGCATCCGATCTGGATGTACCTCTTTCCCTCACCCTAGGCCAGGGAGGTACATGTAGCTCCATACCTTCATAAGTCAAATGTCAGCATATAATAAGCATAATCATAGCAGAAGCATAAACATTTAGAGGTAAGCATTTGTACCTGAAGAAGAGGCGAGAAGCCACCCAAAATCGTCGACCAGTTGGTTGTGCTGAGCAAGTCAAAGAGGAACGCTAGTATAGTAGCTCTCCAAGCATACTCTCTAACTCTGGCTAGGTCCCTCAGCAGCGGAAGGAGCATGCAGCTCACTCCATCTACCCTCATCACAAATAGTAGCTTCCCAAAAAATAGCATCAGGAAGCGGCGTAGTACTATGTCTCCCTCTGGTCTCGGTCCCACGGCTACTCTCTTCTTGGCTCTATCTATCAGTCGGCCCAGATGGTCCTCGGGTAGCTCACCCACGGCTATCGCCGCTCTCCTCAGTCCTAGGCTCTCATGGAGCGTCGCCCTCGCCAGCATCGACGAGTGATGTCCTGGCCATGTCAGCTCCAGATCAAGTAGCCCCCTCGCCATCTCTCAGTAGTCGATGTAGGTGGTCCCCGTCACTGGTGCTATGTGTACTCGAAGCCCCATAATCTGTGCCACATCCTCGAGCGTGGGGATCATATGACCCCATGGGAAAAGGAACACTTGGTTGACTACGTCCCATCTCTCGTGCAGTGTATATAGCAGGGCCGTGTCAATCCGCATCACCTCTATGCCCAAGAACTCAGCGAAGCCCATCGCTGCTAGTCTCTCTCTCTGGTAATTCGACAGTGCCTGGTACACTGCCCGGACCTGTAGCCAGGAGATCCGCGTCCGTCGCTTCCCCTACACACATTTAAAACATTGAATCAGTCATCCATAACAATTCATTGCATATAATAAAAAAATAAAAAAAATAAAAAAAGTCATTTTCTGCCCAAAAATCCCAAACGGTCATCCTTAGCCCGTTTACCTTCCACAAGCGGTCTAACCCTAGACTGCCTGGGCCCATACGGTCGTTGGAAGGACTGCATGGCTCTCGCCGTGGCGATCAGTTTCAATCTCTTCTCCTAGGTTTGTGGGGTGGCCTAAAAAGCCCTACAATACCCTTAATGGGTCCCCAAGCCCATTCCTAAACCCATTCTGCCCAAGCCAACCGGCAAACACCTAGCCCAAGAAGAAATTTGTGCCTCAAATTTTGAAGCCTTCGAGCAACAGAAGAAGAAGAAAATGAAAGAGACAACCAGCCTTTCTTCCACTGAGCCGGCAAAACAAGGGTCCTCATTAAGGGGTAGAATGATGAAATCGTACTCCTTTCTAAAGGATAAGACTAGGTCTCTTTTTGAGTGGGGCCGTGAATACGAAAAACTGGTGCTTTTGGAGTCGAAGAAACCAGGCGATGTTGAAAGAAAAGAAGCGCTTCTGTCATTATCACCAAATGTTGGGGCATCCCATTGAGGATTGCTATGTGTTCAAGGACATTGTTGAAGGCCTAATCAAAAAAGGTGAACTATAGATGAGTGAGTACAAGGTAGACCCACCGTGCCCTCATCAAATGCCTATCTAGAAGAGAGCTGACTCGCACGACGTCACTACCTTAGCTGCTCCTCACAAATCTAACTAAAGCCAATGTCTAGCATGCCAACATGGCTTGAATATGGATGCGTGCCAACACAAAGAAGGATGGCAAATGACGTGAAATATGCAAAGAAAAAAAAAGAAAAAAGAAAGGGCCTGTTCTAGGGGCAGGCACCAAAAAAATAGAAAGAAAGAAAGAGAGAAAATTTAAAAATAAAATGAAGGAGGCCTTGATGGATGCATCTGCTAAGGGAGATATCATTCCCCTCATGTCTTGGTCCATGCCAAATAAGAAACTACCATTGTGGGGTTGGTATAGTGGAGTGAACCACTTATCCCCTCTCTGAGGGGGTGAGCGCTCTCTTATGCACCCGCCTTGGTCTGTTTAAGAACAAATGGATGAAGGGTAACAGCTCTACACTGCACTGTCAGCGCCATTCGAGCTACCCGTTCAAAAAAAAGAGAAAAAAATGAATGCAAAAGAAAAGAAGAAAAAGAAAATTATGAGGTCAACATGGCCTCCCCACCTGCCCACGTAGGCAGAGGACTCCCAAGTAGCATTGCATAGCAAATGCCCAAGGGATAACAAAATGACTACGCCATCTACAGAGGTAGGAAGACCCTGAAGCCGCAGCTTTTAAGAAAAAGGGCCAAGAGGAAGACACTTGGCATAGGCGCCGGCAGCCCGAGCTAAAGTTGTTCGAAGGATCACCTGAAGAAAGCATTGACAAAACAAGATAGTTGGTGATCTGATGCATAGCTATCACTGAATGTTCCCGAGAAGACCATGTAATCAACAGTCCCACTGACGATAAAGAGCCCTCATTGGCAACTAGGCCTCCCATTTCAAATACGGGCCCATGTCGATTAATGGGAATGAAAAAGAATAATCCTTACTGAGTCAGCTACACCCTCGACTCCATATCAAGCCAGCAAATAAACGCCTTTCGGCCTCTAATGGCCTGTATCAACACCCCTTTGGTCCCATGAATTCATGGTGCCTTGCCATCTTCCCATCCCACGGGAGTACTCCCCACTTGTCCCACCGGGACTAACCCTCCACCCTTGATCTGAGACCTATGCTCCCAGCCAATGCACTCGCATGGCCTTTCGGCATTCAGCCGTAATAATGCCATATTTGTCCCACGGGTCTCTCCCACCACTATCAGTTCAGACTCCTTTGCCCAATGTCGACCCAATAAAATCTCCCTTTTCTTGGAATATGGCACTCCACCCTTGCTGAGCTCAACACTTTGACCATCAGTGCTGTCGGGCTATGTCCATAAAGTTTTTCCTTGACTGGAGGTGCTCCGCCCTAGCTGAACTCGAAAATTACCTTCTGTCCCATCGGGCTGGGTCCATAAAGCCTTTTCCTTGGACGGAGGCGCTCCACCCTCGCCGAGCTCGAAATTACCCTTTGTCCCACTGGGCTGTGTTCAGAAAACCTCTTCCCTTGGCCGGAGGTGCTCCGCCCTCGCTGAGCCACAAAATTACCTTTTGTCCCATTGAGCTGGGTTCATAAAGTTTTTTCTTAGCTTGAGGCACTCCGCCCTCATCAAGCTCGAAAACTACCCCTAGTCTCATGGAACTGGGCCCACAAGCCCCTCCTTTTTGACTTGAGGCACCCCATTTTGGCTGGGACCCGTGGATACCATTCCCTAGTCCCACTGGCACAATAAACAGTCAACCTCATCAATAGTCTCACCAAATAAATATCCAGCACCGTAGATGAGTCTGCGCTTGGGAGGCAAAAAATAAAAAAAAGGAAACAAAAAGAAGAAATAAATAAATAATTAAAAGAATAAAAATGATGAAGAAATAAAAATGATGATTTAAAATAAACTTAATGAATCAATAAACCCAACAAATCTAACAAAATCAATAAATTCAGGAGATTCAGCAACTCAATAAACCCAATAAATAGAACAAAATCAATCACCAAAATAAGTCAATCAATCCAATACACTAAACAAACTTTGATAAACCCAATCAACTCAATAAATCAAACAAACCAAATAAACTCAGTGAACCAATAAACCTAACAAGCTCAATGAACTCAATAAACTAAATAAACCCAATGAGCCCAATTATCCCAATAAAATCGATAAACTCAATGGATTCAACATGATTCAATAAACCTAATAAACCAAGCAAATTAGTCAACCCAATAAATCAATAAACTCGATAAAATCAATAAACTCAATGGAATCGACAAAGTTCAACAAACCCAATAAGCTCAACAAACTCAATGAATCAATAAACCCAATAAACCCAAGGAACTCAACCAACAAACTCAATAAACCCAACAAGTTTAACAAAACCAATAAATCTAATAAACTCAATAAACCTAACAAATTCAATAAACTCAACCAACCAAACTAATAAACCAATAATAGACATCTTCGCTTTGTCTCAGACCTTTTGTCTGGGCAAGGTTTGATGATCCTGACATCTCCACGGGTCAATGTCCATATTCTATCTTGGTTTAGACCTCACGTCTTCGCCAAGTCAGTTGACCCCGGCGTAACGTCGAGTCGACATCTGCATCCACACGTTCTCCCTTTGTTTCTGACTTTTCGTCGGAGCAGGGTTGGTTGAGTCTGACATTTCGTCGGGTTGACATCGATATTTAGCCCTGGGTCTGGGCCTCCCATACATCTACAATCTAGTCTACCCTCACCCCAAACCTTCTATCGGGATAGGGCCCGTTGGCTTCGATAAGACATCGGGTCAACATTTATACCTATTTTATATTCTACCCTTGACTTAGGCCTCACCCCTCTACCAAGTTCGTTGGCTTCGATAGGACGTCGAGTCGACACCCATTTTATATTCTACCCTTAGTTTAGGCCTCACGCCTTTGCCAAGTTTGTTGGCTCCGATAGGACGTCGAGTCAACACCCATTCTATATTCTGCCCTTGACTAAGGCCTCATGCCTCTGCCAATTTCATTGGGTTCGACATGACGTCGGGTCAACATTTATATCCTATATCCCTTCCTTGGCTTAGACCCCATATCATCACCAAGTTGGTTGACTTTGACAGTCTGTCAAGTCAAAAATCATATTCTGCCCTAGCCCAGACCCTGCGTCTCTCCCAGGTTGGTCGGTTTCGACATAATGTCGATTCAACAACAATGCACTATTTTTGGCCCTCATCTTAAACATACCGTCTAAGCAGGATTTGTTGACTTCGACATCTCGTCGGGTTAACGTTCATATTCTACCTTTGGTTCGGACCTTCCCTCCAACCAGAGAACAAAAAGACCCTTCTACCTCTGGCTCAGATCTTTCGTCCAACCAGACAATAAAAAGACTCGTCTTTTACCTTTGGTTCAGACATTTTGTCTGACCAGACAACAAAAAGACCCTTTTACCTTTAGCTCGGACCATCCGTCTGACCATAGAACAAAAAAAATCTTTTTACCTTTGGCTCAGACCTTTTGTCTAGCCAGTTAACAAAAAAGACCCCTTTCACCTTTGGTTCAGACCTTTCGCCTGACCCCATAACAAAAAAACCCCTTGACATTTGGTTCGGACCTTTTTGTTCGACCAGACAACAAAAAGACCTTTTTACCTTTGGCTCAGACCTTTTGTCCAGCCAGTTAACAAAAAAGACCCCTTCACCTTTGGCTCGGGCGCCGGGGACGGTCGCCGGGTGCCGGCCACGAGCTGGTTCTGCTGTCCAGCAGCGCGCGATCGGACGAAAAACTCTACTGCGACCAGATCCGATGTCGGATCGAGGCAGCGTCCGTTATTTCATGGATCAGCCCTCCTGTCCATGGCGCAGTGGTTACACCACTGAATACCATTGCGGAAGAGAGGGTCGCGCTATCCAGGCTGGCTGTTATTTTTCCTTTTGCATCGTATACCTGTGGCTCGCCCTGGTCGTTCAGTCCGGCCCATTTGAAGCTCCATATATTACTGGTATTATATCCATTCCGGTAAGCCGTTGGATAATTGTTGGTAGCTGAAAAAGCAGTAACGGGGACACTTTTCGCCTTATTTACGTTATACGCGCCGTTCAAGGTAATGACGTAGCTGAATCTCTTTTTCTTAACAAGATCATTTTTAAAGAAAAACTCAATCCCTTTATTATTGATGCTGCTATAGGTGACCTGGGAGGATAAGCCGGTAGAAGGATCTGTGTAGACCGAGACATTGTTATTCAATCCGGAGGTTACATGATTATAATAGCGCAAATCAATCAGATGGACGTCATTGGTCATGCCCAGGGTAAAGTGCACCTCCCAGTTCCTGTTGGTTGGCGGCAGCTGTGTAAAGTCGTAGTTGGTTGCGGCATTGTACAGACCGCCAGCAGCAACATTCGTCCCCATCATCAATCCCAGGGCCTGGTAGGAGCTTATATTCTCGATAAGGCCATCCAGCTTGAATGTACTGATGTTTTTGGCGTGGAACCATGTCTCATGCATCATATCATACCTTGCTACTGCATTTACCTGGTCCTGTCCTTCGGGAGAGCGGCTGTAATTAATATTCAATTTCAGCGCATCTTTTCTCAAGCCAGCCTGCATGCCTGCGCTGATATATCGTTGCAGGTAATTGGTATCCGTGTTGGATGCGGTATTGGAAAAGCTGGCAGTAGAACCTTTGATGCGGAGCTCGTTATAAGCAGCATACAATTTATAATGATCGTCGAACATATTCAAGATCAATTTCTGATATATATTCAATGTCCTTTGCCCCTTTTGCTGTGTCGGGCTTAGCCCGTTCACCCATATCGCATAATCGTTCCAGTTGATCTGCTGGTAGCGGGTATTGCCATAAACGACCGGCAGATCCGGCATTTTCATCCCCTGCAATCCTGAGGAAAAGGACAGCTTATTGAATACAGCATGTTTTGCCGTGTTTTTTATCAGTAAAGCTGTAGCATCCAGGTTGTAATTGGAGAGCACGGACCAGGTGGACTGCTGGCCGTACAAAGGATTGTACACATTATTAATAGCGCCGGAAACGTAGAGATGGTCATTATATTGATAGCCTAGTGCAGCGTTCCAATTCAGGTTTCTGCTTCGGGTGCTGTCCCCTCCTGCCGGGATCATGAGGGTGTAGGGGAAAGCCACCGATGAGGCTGATAATAATTTGTAAAAATTAGAGATACTGGCATGAGGGTCAGGTGTGGGCAGGTAGATGGGAGCGCCTGTCCCTGTATTTCTATTATAGGCGTAGATCGTTGCACTAGCCGGTTGGTTATAGCTATTGCTGGCAGCGCCGCCTCCTAGGGAAGCGGTGAATTGACTACCTCCTGTGGATATTTATTTTTAATCGTAGCTTGATTCAACTGTCTGTAATCGATACAAAGCCGCAAACTACCATCCTTCTTTTTAACAAACAAGATGGGAGCACTCCACAGAGAGAAACTGGGCCTGATGTAGCCTTTTTCAAGTAACTCAAGCAACTGTACTCTCAACTCTACTAATTCAGCTGGAGCCATGCGGTACAGTGCCTTAGCAAGAGGTGCTGTACCTGGAATTAATTCAATCACCAATTCCATTTCTCACTCTAGAGGTAAGCCTGGCAACTCATCAGGGAAGGCGTCGAGAAAATCAGAAACTACTGGTATTCCATTGACATCTTGCCATGGTGCCTCAAAAGCAACCACTGAAGTTAAGAATCCCTGACACAATACATTAAGCAATCTACAGGCTCAAATAGCAGAAAAAATTAAACAAGAGGAACAGGATCGAATACCTTGAAAATAGAATGCCGATCTCCCAGGTGGCTGAAAATTGACCTTCTTAGATCTACAATCAACCAAAGCGTCGTATTGCTCAAGCCAATCCATACCGAGAGTGACATCATAGTCTGCCAACTGTAAAGCATATAGTCTCGCCGGCAGTTGTCGACAATAACCACAACAGGTGAGTCTTCGAGACACAACGGGGTCGCCATGAAATCCCCG
This sequence comes from Amorphophallus titanum, assembly GCA_024336825.1. NCBI lineage: Eukaryota > Viridiplantae > Streptophyta > Magnoliopsida > Alismatales > Araceae > Amorphophallus > Amorphophallus titanum. Next base: position 16,146,076 of record JANBPO010003090.1, read on the forward strand.
GATGGCAGTTCAACAATCAAATCACATGCTATCTCAATCATGGGCTCCTCGATACATGTAATAAATTCCTCAGAAATGAAGGAGTGAGAAGCACCTGAATCAAATAAAGCATGGACTGCACAACCAAAAATAGTAATCGTACCTTTGACGAGATTGGAAGCTACAGCCTCTGCCCGAGAAATATGAGTCACTTTACCTTTCATCTTTCTACCGGCAGCTGCAGAAGACTGATAAGAAGATGTTGCCAAAGCCTGAGGAAGCATTTGCTGAAATTGCTGAGACGGCAACGGTGGTGGAAGTTGAGGCCTGAATTGAGATTGAGATGGCTAGGATGGAGCTGCTGAAGCGAACTGCACTAGAATCACTCGCATCAGACAGTCTCTCACTACATGCCCTGGCTGATCACACCGAAAACATACCACCGGCAATGAGCAGGGCTTGCTTGGGTGGCTGCCACCACATCGCGCACAACCTTTAAACTAGCTTCTCGCAGAACTCTGTCACTACTGGAAAGATGGGGCTGACTGCTGGGTAGCACCAGATGAAGCCTGCCGATCAAATTGCTTCTTGGGTCTCCTCTTGTTCTTGAATGCTTTAAAGTGGGACTTACCAGAAGAAGCCACACCACTTACTGCAGGAGTGGTAGAAGGAAATCTGATAACAGGAGGCAGATAACCCGAAGGAAGTTGAGCTGTCGGCTGGACCGACAATGCCTAAGAAGGAACCAAAGATCTTGCCAAATTCAATTCCAAAGCTGCTACTACCTGATAAACTTCACTCATGCTAGTGACACAGGCAACAATCAGCGGCTACCTCAATTCAGCACGGAGGTCACGCAGAAATTGCTATGTCTTCAATGCCTCACTTGCAAGAATGTGGGGCGCATAACGGCCCAATTCCATGAACCTGTTCCGGTATTCGAGCACTGACATCCCTCCCTGGACAAGCTATAAAAACTGATACATTTTATCCATGTTATCTTGCTATGTTTTACTCCATTTCACTGCATTACATGCATATTAGACTTGCCTAGATCCCTTTTTCTAAAAGAGGTTTTCCAATCCAAAATATAGGGAAGGCAGATGGTCGAAAGTCTCGGCCATCCCCCTTCTCGCCCCCCTTCCCGGTACGATTGACCCTATTTGCATGTTTCCTTTAATTCTATGAACATTTACTGCACTTTCTCAGACTAATGGTCCTTTTATTTGCTGGTTAATTTACAGGAACTTCATCATCGACTCGCAGAGCTCCTTGTTCTTGGCCGGCTGAGAGTGAGGACAGGAACCCACATTCTCCTATTCCTAAGGCGTTCATGATCATCCTACTCCTGTGAGGCCCAGGTATAGGTCTCTCGTGATCACACTCATTTCTTCATTTCTAACCTGGGCACTGTAGGTAGCAGTAGCCCAAGTTCGAAGGGAGGCCATCGCAGTATCGTGTGGCGCCGCGCACCCTTCCGGTGCCTACAATACTGTCGCTTCCACTGAGACCACGGCCACGACACAACTGATTGCATCCAACTCAAGGATGCCATCGAGGACCTCATTCGGTGAGGAATCCTTGATAAATTCATCACCAAGCCCGAGGACAAGCGATAACGCGAGCGAACCCCTCCTATCGACAACCGACCCAATGGGAAAGAGATCATGATGATCTCCAGAGGGCCGGTGTCGGGAGGTGACAGATCTAGAAGGCATCGACGATACGCGTCAGCAATCAATATCGTGGAGCGAGGTGACAGTACCCATCAGGAAACTATCACTCAGGAACACCTCAAGGATCCCATCGTCTTTTCAGACGAGGACCTGGAGGGAGTGACCACTCCCCATTCAGACTTTGGTGGTCTCGGCCACCATCAACCAATGTACCGTCTGACATATTCTAGTAGATAATGGAAGCGACCCCGATGTTATTTCTTACGACTGCCTGGTACTCATGGGTGTGGATCTATCATGAATAGCACCACTGCACACACTATTGTATGGATTCTCTGGCACAACCATCCTCCCGAAAAGACGTATCTTGTTGTCAATCACGCTCGGGACCGCACCATGTGATGTGACCTTCCTAGTAGATTTCACGATAGTACGGGAGATGACCGGGCACAACGCCAACATAGGGTGAGGTATCCTTGGAACCCTCCATGGCGTCCCCTCCTCTTATCATCAAAAATTAAAGTTTCCCACTCCTCGCAGGGTAGGAGAAGTCTGAGGAGACCAAAAGGAGTCACGGAGGTGTTACTTGATCTCCACCCGCGACAGGCGAACCGAGGAGACCCCGCCAGAGAAGAAGGCAAGGACGAAAGACCTAGGTCCAAGCACGAGCACCCCAACAGAAGACCAGTATCTCATCGAAGTGGGGGAAGACCCGAGTAGAACGCTCCGGATTGGAGCTACATTGTCTGAGCAGGAGAAAGCGATATACACGAGGTTCCTGGAAGCAAATCAAGATGTGTTCGCCTGGTCTGAGGATGAGCTCCTAGGAATCCCACCAGAGGTGATAACCCACCAGCTGAAGCTGGACCCAAGCTACCCCCCAGTTTAGCAGCGCAAGAGGTGCTATGATGCGGTGCAGGAATCGAGACATCGGACAATCAGAGTTGTATAGGCTTTCCCTTCTTGGAGCTTCCTCGGGACTGTTGATTTATTTTGGACCTGACAGGATCATGGCTCCCAAGGGGTCGTGGAGGCCCATACGCTAGTGGCCGAACCTCCCGAGGAGGGAGAGATAACACCGAAGAGCAGCATAGTTTCGGTGGCTGAGGTAAGCATGGGGGCCTCAGGGCTCTTCCCCTTTTTTTTGTCTCTTCAGGATTCGGCAGTTTGCCTTAGGCGGTGAGTGATTAATCCTGTCTTGTATGTTCAGGAGATGACGGTGCTCCTAGAAGTACATGCCGCTAGGGCCCGCAAGGCTATTCCTAAATGGAGGGGACCCATCAGTCCCGTGGCGACAGACAAGCTGAAGTCATTCTGTGGAATGGACGCGGAGACCTTGGCACCTCTTCTGCGATCGGGGGCCAGACCAAAGCTCGTGGTCCCTCTTCCGCCTCTTCAGAAGCTCGCCACACCGGAGGAAACCGAGCTTCTGTGGGAAATCTTGGCAACGCAAGTAGAAAGGGCCATAGTTCCATTGGCGGCGTTATCCGGTCCATCTTCACCCGACGCTCCCCTTCCAACCGAGAGTAAGACCCTCGCCCTGCCAAGCTACGAAGCGACGGAGGATCCAGGCCCTACTGAGAAGGTAGCGAGGGAGGCGGTTCCATCTGCCGGGGTGCCTGTCCCAGTCTTCGCAGCCATCTGCTCTTCGGCTGAGGCCGTAGCCACGAGTCCGGTGGTGCAGGAAGCAGCAACGGGTCCCGACCCTACTCCGATGGTGGAGGCAGGGCAACCCCTGATGATAGCGACGTCGGGTGACACTGTAATGGTCTCACCTTCTCCCTTGGCGGTGGTGGGCCAGGAGTTATCTTCTAAGGTGGGAGGACTTGGCAACTTGGCTTTGTCTCTCCCATCTTTGTCGGTCGTGGTGGACACCAAACTGTAGGCAGCCGTGGATAGCGCCATCAAATTCAACCCACTGACCGTACCTTCAATAGGCCATGCTGCCTCGGAGTTGCCGGTCTGGCAGACCCTGCTGACACTACGGGCCATGATGTTTGCTGATCCCTCCCTTACATATCGGGGGGTACATACCGTTGTCATGCAGCTCACTGGGGCCCTGTAGATGATGGGTTACCCACTGGAGGAATGGTCATGACGGGTCCTCCTGTTGTTGAAGTACGTGAACCATCTTGAATTCCTCAAGACGCAGGCCCCCACTGAAGTTGCAGCCATTAATGCCCACAGGGATGAATATCTGCTAGCCCTGGAGATGCGGAAGGGGAACCAAGAGCAACACCAGAGAGCCCTCGACGAGTGCCGTGGCAGCATCCACCCCATGGAGAGCAGGATAGAGAAGCTGAAGGGCTGGCTTGCTAAGGCCAAGTCTGATCTTGTCGAAGCTGAGGCGACCAGGGCTAAGGAAACTGAGGAGTTGGCCATTGTCGAGGCCGAGGTAGCCTCCGTATTGACCCAGGTGGAGTGCCTCGAGGGATAGGAGAACCAACTACGACATATGGTGAACTTCCCCTGTGTCAGGATTCTTCCTCTTGAGGAGATCTTCCGGGGCATAGACTGAGCATCACTCCCCTTTATCTCTTTTCTTCTTTTCCTTTTTGTTGACATGTAACACAGGGGTATACCCCACCGCCCTGCTGCCCATCAACCCAAGATCAGTGCTCCCGATGTCGTTGTGTAGCCTGTTACCTCTCTGCATGGAGTGGGCCATAAAATCATTGTTGTAATTAAATTTTACCACCGTACTAAGAGTTACAGATCTTGGTCAGGACGTCTTCCCCACGCGCCAAGCGTGGAGGTACACTCGCCTCCCTATTTGTCTTACTTGCTTGTTGCGTATATGTCCTTAAGCTACTACATGTGAGTTATTTTGATTCCTAACTAGTTCAATTTTAATCACCTCTATGAGAGTGAGTGCGTGACCCATCTCGTTACTCGATCCGAGCACGAGTGTGAGCCAAATACCCTTGACTCACTACCTGTTTCTCAACCGCACAGATCTGCATGCTTCTCTTGCTAGGGATGAGTAGCGAGCTTGTGTTGAGTTAGTCACATCTTTGCTAGTCGTGTCTTCAATTTGGTCGTGTCGTCACCTAGAGTCCCAGGTTCGCGTCCAAATTGGTACTGAGTCGCATCCCGTCCTGCATCAAATTGGTATCAGAGCTAGTTTGAGTCTAGGGTAGTCAGTCTAAGGTGTTGCATTTCATTCTTGTATTCGGTATATCGAAAGGTACTGCCGGAACGATAGGTTATGCCTATTTGGAAGGTAGCCTCCTTGCGTGAGTTGGGTCTTCAGATCAATACCTCTGCTAGGTACTGGATACTGGTTTGAGTCTAGGTTCTCCACTTCACATTGGTTAGTGCATTCTCGCCTTGTGTCATTGCATGCCCACTCGTAGAGGTACTCAATACTAACCACCACCACCACCTATGGCAGATCCTCGAGTCCATAGTCCCAATGAGCTATCGGTGGTCGACATGTTTCGAACTCTTATGGAAAAAAGTGATGGGCTGAGTACGCAAGTGGATCAGTTGGATGGGTTGAGTACGCATGTGGATGGCCTAGGCACACGCTTGGAAGAGAGAATGAAGGCCTTAGAGGATTGGGCTGAAGAGTCGGACTAGTCTTTTCAGGGTTTGCTAGGGAGAGTCGCATCCTAGAGAGAGCCCCAGTTAGAGTGCACCCCGCACCGATGGTTGGTCAACAGGAGCCAGTTCTGCAACCTACTGCAAGGGCTCAAGGGGTAGGTGATAGGAGACGCCGACTTCTTGTGGTGAATGACTATGAGTCCGACAATGAGAATAAGGGTTATGGTCATGACCGTCGTGTTCAACAACAGAATCATGATTATGATGAGGATGAGCGGACGCCGAGGACCGTTCGTGTAGACCCTCCCACTTTTGATGGGTCCTTGGACCCGAAGGTCTATTTAGATTGGGAGGCTGACATGGACTGGTACTTCGAATGGTTAGATATGACGGACCGACGAAGAGTTCGATTCACGACCATGAAGCTGATAGGACAGGCGCAGACTTATTGGATGAACATAGAGAGCCTGTTGTTTCAGCGTTTCGAGCCCCAAGTTAATACATGGGGTGAGATGAAGGTCAAACTCCGGCAAAAGTACCTTCCTATCACATACCGTTGTAGACACGTCAAAATTGACATTATTTGGAGTATATCTCATATTGCCTTATAATGCCCCAATTTAACCCTCAAATTGACTTGTTTGAGTGGTTTTCTAAATTTTACGGACAATTCTGGCTGTCAAGGAGCCAAGAGACTGAGTACGTCTCCTGCAGTTGCCCCGCCGTTGCTCAATGGGAGCATCTGCTTCTAAGAGTTGCTAGGGCAGCCCTGGTTTCTTCTCTCTCGGAGCGGAGGAGGCTTCCTGCTCTGGAGGCGGGGCTTGTGAGGGCCCGCCTGGCCCATTACCAATGAGTCGCCTGCCTTGGAGGGTGAAGCAGCCTCCACCTGTTTGTTGAGAGGCCTCCGTGTGGTGGGGACTCACCCGAGGTAGCCACAACCTCTCATCCCTGGCCACTTGGGTCCTCATCAGGTCGATGAGGATATCCAGTTTGGCATTGAGGGTTTGGAGAGCATCGGGGGCCTCAAGGGTGGGTTGTCCCCTCGCGGCCGGTGGAGGTAAGGCGTTAGCTTGTTGGTTGGAGAGAGGGCCCGTGGAGGAGCGAGTGGGCACATGCTCCCCCTCCGTGATCGCCGGTGCCTTTCCTTTGTCGTCGGCGTTGCTCCTACTAGAACTTCTTTGCACCATGCTGGCTCTTTGTACGTTTCCCACAGACGGCGCCAGATGAAGAGGGGTGATCTCGTGCTGGGTCCTGAGCCGTCCGATCTTGTTGTCGTCACCACAAACGAGAGATCTACATGGCAAAAAATTGATCAGATGAGCCCAGGGTTAGAATCCCGGGGAAAACCCTCCGATGCTTAAGTCAGCGAACTGGTAGAGCGTAGGTGGAATGAGAGTAGGAGAAGAAGTGAAGGACATGAGATCGCTCTCCACCAATGTGTGTGATGTTAAGAGCTCAGGATCACCATACCTTCCCAAAGGGCTTCCTTGGAGTTTATATAGCTGCTCACCTTCTTGGCTAGAGACGGGGTATCTAAAGGGGCTAGGGGGCATTATGTCCTAGAGGAGGACCCTTCTTTTTCCCTGTCCCTTCGAGTTTTCCTTCTCCGAGCAGTAGTGAGATTCTCGCCGGGCGATATGCCCTGTCCGTTAGGGGTCCGAGCAAAGGATATCCCCTGGTGAGGCGCTTGGGCTTCTCTCGAGCGTAGAAGACAGCGCCGTGATAGTTATGCTCGGACGCCGATTAGGCTCTTCCGAGCGTCCGTCACTCAGACTTCCAGGCAGAGAGGCCGCCTAGGAAGATCTGAAACGAGCGTGTTTGGGCTTCGAGATAAGTGGGCTCGTTCTTGGGGTTGTCACCTGGGGAGCTCGGCTTGGTTGGGTCGAATTGGACCTGGTTGGGCTAATCTGGACCTTGTTTGGCCGTCGCAATCCACGTGTATATTTGGGCTGTGGATTTACCCCTCTCCAGTCTGTTTCTGCTTAGAATGTGCGACTAGGCCAACGGGCGCTAATTGAATGAGCGACCGTCTGGATGGGCGCTATTTATTCAAGCTTGTTCTGTTCACAGAATAGGCGACTACTACAGTGGGCGCTAATTCTGTAATCAGTGGCAACCTGAGTGGAAGCCAATTACCTAGATTTTCATATCGTCATGATTTTTATATGGCTTATTGATATATCGACCTTACTATAAGTTCTGTCCTTGAACTCTATGCTTTATGAAATCTACCTTAATGTTCCTACATGCTTGATCCTTGGAACTCTTTTGGCTATTAATTGAAGTGAAATTGGCCTTGTTTGAGAAAGTGCTCAGGCGAACCTAGGATTTCCTTTCCTAGTGAGTTGTTGTTAGTTGAGCTTGACTCTCTCATTTTGTCTTGTGGCATTTTTTTGAGGTTAAGTTGTGGCTCTTGGCACGATGGTTTGCACTATGACGACTTGTGATCGGCTGTTAGCAGGATCGGTACTTGAGGCATGGTACATTGCAGTTTCGTGAGTACGATAGCACCGAGAGGTGTGCTGAGATGCGGATGCTGAGTTGTCTATTCTGCCTGTGTGCGTTGTGTAGAGTGCGTAGTGGAAGCGTGTGGGCTCATAACCCACAGGTCGAGGATCATTAGGTTGAAAGATTCTGACCAACCAAGAGGATTGTTTCCTTGGTGTAAGATGTCTTGGCTATGTGTGCCTTGATGTTGTTGGTTGGCATGCCATTACTTGTGGCATTGTGGATGTTGACACTGGCAAATTTTGAGAATTGGGGAAATATGTCAACAAATATGCTTGTTGAGTACCCTTTCTTTGTCCGCGTTTCTTGGAAGTTGTGCTCTTGGGACGTGATCGTAGTCCTAGAGATGTATTTTTCTGAGTGTTATTGTGGGTCCTTGTTGGTAAGCTGTGCATGGCTAGTCTCTTTTTAGCCGTCTGTTCAGCTGTAATGGTGCCTTGATATGACCTAGCTTGCAGTTGTGTCCCGTGGTTCTGTGTTGAGTATGGAATCAGGGATTTTACAGGTGTTGTTGAGGTTGTGTGTTGGTTTGTTGCTTATGGTCAGCATGGGAGTAGTTCCCTGTGAGTCTGAGTTTGGCTTTGTGTGGACCGTGATCTTGTCGGTTGGTTGTGCTATACTCTTTTGTTGTGGTAGAGTTAGCATGCAACTCGAATCAGATGTGGTGTCTGAGTGAGGACTGACTTGATTGTGCTTGTGATCCAGTGCTGTCATTGGCATTCTGAGCGCAAGTTTCATTTGTTGTTATGGCACAGAAGTCGATGGTTGGAGCAGTCAGCTGAGATGATTATTTTCCTCGTGGAAGCTGATGCTTGTCTTGTGTGTCGAGTGTGTTATCGGTGGCTGTTTTCGTGGCATAGGTGGTGTCTCCTTAATATGTGAGACGAAAGCGATGATGCCCTGTTGGAGGTGCCAAACTTATGTTCCTTGTGTTCCATGCTCATTCTGCGGATTGATGTGCCTTGGGATCCAGAGCATGATGATCTTGCTTGTGATCATGGTCTGGCAGTGTTCCTCTGCGTTGTGTTTTCGCAGTGTTCCTCTGCATTGTGTTTTCGAGAATTATGTTATTGTGTTTTCGTGTTTGGTGTTTAAGGTTTGGCTGGTGCTTGGTGAGTGTAGCCAGCGTTTGGGTTGATCTTCCCTATTTTCTTACTGGCTCCTTAAATTTTGAGGATGAAATTTCTTAAAGGAGGGGAGGCTATAATACCTTGGATCCTTCGGATCAGAATCAGAGAGCTTTTGGAGTGCTTTAGTGGGTCCCGAGTTGTGTTTTACGATCCACGCGGGTTTTTCCCCTATATAAGTTGCGGAATCTCGTGGAGAGTGAACCGTTGAGTTTTGAGACTCAGGGGCATTGCAGGTGCGTTGTGCTCTTTCTGAGGATCGCGGAGGCTATTTTTTTATATTTTTTTGATTCTCCGTGGCAGTAAGCGTAAGATCTCAACTTTCGACCCATGTTTTGATTTTTTTCAGGAGCCTCCAAAATTACTGGGAGTTTTGTCCGTCATCCCCTTCACCCCATAATTTTCGTAGAATTTTGAAAGCCCTCTAGCTATTTTTACAAATTCCACTTCCATCCCTAGATCTGTGCAGTCCCCTGCTGTTCAGATCGGACCGAGGGCCAATATAAAACCCATAAAAAATCGAAACCTCCACAAAATCTTTCACAAAAATATGTGCATTTTCCTTGTTTAAATCCCCACAACTTTTTTGAAGAGTCCAACACCCAGATCCAACGTTCACCCCACGGTCAAAGGCAGTTCTCAGGGAACTGCCCTACTGTCCTGAGATTTCAGGACCTGTTCAACAGAGACATCAAAAATCAGAAAAAGCCAGATCCCGGTGGATTTGGATCATTTCTCCAGTCCTAGATTGTAGTACTTCGAGAGAACTTTCCAACGGCGCCGATCTCGCATCGATCCGACGTCAGGGCTGGTCGCAGCAGCCGTTCTCGCCGGAGCGCACGCCTGAAAACAGCAGCACCAAGTCTGTGAGCAATACATCGGAGGCTTGGGAATCGGAGCCGATCGGCTTCCGACCAGCATTCCTGGCCGACCGCCATCCAGGGAGGCGCGCCACCAGGGGTCCCTATCACAGCGGGCCCCACGTCACCTCAGCCGGAGGACAGAGCGGTCCGTGGGCCCCAGGGACCCATAGATCGCACCAGCCAGACAGTGCAAACGCGGCTTTCGGCACCGACAGAGGTGACATCAATATGCTGCCTGTCAACCCAATTAGCGAGATTTTCGAACCCCACGTGTAACCTTTTACCTCCCTGCGTGGAGTGGGTCAAATTGGTTGTATGGCTATAAAATTTGTTTAACCGGGAGTCCGCAATTGACCGGGGTCGTCATCCTCACGTCTAGAACGTGGAGGTAAAATCTAACTCCTCGGTAGTTATTTGTTTAGCTCGTATATGATCGTAGGCCACTGCTACAAGTGTAGGCCCTAGCCGTGTAAGAGCATGTCACTGCTGTGAGCATGAGAGTGACCCATCCCGTGGCTCGATCCGAGCACGGAAGTTGAGTCACATTACCCAGTGACTCGGCTAGTTCCTCAACCGCGCACGATCCGTGCTTCCCTCGCTTGGGACGACGAGTGAGCTTGCGTTCTGTTAGTGACATATAGCCCTAGGAGCTCTAGTGTCGGGTCTAGTGTGACTCCTAGCCACGCGTTGCTGGTCATGTCCGTCTTAGAGTCTGAGATCCAATGCACATAGAGTCGGCTCCCGTGTTCATCCTGCATCACACGCGGGATCAGGCGGAAGACTCGTGGAAGGACGAAGGCGATTGACTGGAGGATCCGGTTCGCGGACCAGTATGGGAACTGGCAGCATGGCGGGACTAGAGTCACCTCCCAGGCGGCGGACAGCTCCGAGTACCTTCGGTGCTATTGGGAGGTTTACGCCGGCCGACCCTAGATGCGGGTCACAGGGGTGAGTAAATAAAATGCATTTCTTTTCCTACATGATGTTATGCTTATTATGCAACTAATCATGTGATGAATGCAGGATGCGCGGGACTTGGTGGCGATGGACATGCAGCTGCTGCCCCTGGGTAGATCAAGACCCTATTGATTGGCTGCCCATTCAGCTGGCCCTTCATGTAGAGCGGCCTGTTGTGACTGCAGGTGGGCAGAAGCATATCTTCCTCTGTGAAGGCCACGGCCACCTCAGATGACATTTCTGCCAAGCAGGCTTCAAGGTATGCTGGTGTCTGGAGGGCAGCAATGATTGCTTGCCTTGTTTCTTCATCTAAAGATAAAATCTCCCAGACGGTGAACCAGGTCGGGATCTTCTTCAGGTGCCTGACTATGGGGTCGGCGGCCCGAACCTTGAGTAGCTTCATTTCTTCAACTTTGCCACGTCTGCCCCCACCTTAGACCTGGGGTACTGGATCAGAGGGCGCCTCCTCCACTGGATCTGGTGCGGCTATTCGGGCTTGCGGGGCCTGCTGGGTTTCCCCTCTTTCTTGCATAAATTCGGCAAGGTTGGGGATGTTGTCAAACTCTTCTCTTGACTGAGGAGGGGTTGCTACTGGCAGAGCCGAAGGGCTGCCTGCTTCTTTGGTCAGCTGGGACCCTTGGGGGCGCGACTGCCTTTCCTTCCGAGCTGACAGAAACTTGGTGAATGAAGGGGCACTCTGGCCACTCGACTCTTCAGGGTGGAGACCCAATGGAGGGGGAATCTCTATGCCTTGAACCCCAGGCTCAGGGACCTAGTACGGTTGCTCTCCCCTGAGCAGGATGTTGTGGTCGACCTGAGGAGGGCGTCCCCACTTCCTTCCCGACCTGGTATCATGTTGGGAAGTGGATGCTTTAGCTTGGTTCACGTCTGCTGGCTCGAGAGATAGCCCTTCTTCTTCCTCTTCTAGGGAGAGGGCAGTGTCAAACAATGCCAAGAGGGTGTTGCATGCAACGATGGCCTCCTTCTTCTTCTTGCTTCTGGGCTTCCTTCTTCTTCTTTTCCCCAGTGGCCGGTGGTTGTTCCTGGGGGAGTTCACCCCACAAAAGAGGCTCTTCTTCCGCCTCGGCTTCTGCTTCTGGAGTCAGTTCGAGGGACTCAAATTCCTCCCAGGGGACATATTCCTTCAGCTCGATAGGCCGGATCTTGGGCTATTCATAATCTTCGAGCTCGTCAATGATGGCCCAGAGTCTTTCAACAGTAGGGCTGACATCTTTGTGCACCCGCATCGGGGTGTGCTCCTTATTGTAAGTGGGTCGTCTCATGACTAATTGAGGGGCTGTGTCATGCCATACGGGGTTCACCGGTGGCAGTGCTGGTCAAGGTGTAACACCCTTCACATGAACTCCTGGAGTGGGCAGAGGAGCCTGTCTTCTTATGCTCTTTTTTACCTCGGGCTGCCAGCCTCCCTGGTCTTGAGCCAGCGTCATGACAAAAGCCTCATAGGTGGCGTGGGTGTTGGCCTTCTACCACTCTTCAGGAAGTTGCTGATATAATGACACCATGTTTATGGTGGCGGCCAGATTAGGCATTTCATGTGACTACGGAGGATCCACTTTGTGCTCCCCCATGTCCAACTCCCCTTTCTTGATCAGGGACTCAATAAAGTCCTTGAAGAAGTAGCATTCTTCGATAGTATGCCCAAGCATCTGGTGGTACAGGCAGAAGCGAGGGTCATCCTTCTTCTTCAGGTCACCGGGCCTCTTTGGTTCATTAATCGACAAGATTACCCAAATTTGGGCCTCCAATCCATAGATCCTTTGAGGACCGGTCTAGGGTTTTGAGGTTTACCTTCTTCTATAAATTTCACCCTTGGCCATCGATCAGGGGGGATGCAACTCTGGAGAACCGACCACAGGAGAGAGGGCGAGGCTATGCTTCGCTAAGGACCTTTAATCCCTCATCCTCTTGTCATCTAAGAGAGTATTTAGGACTTTTTCTCTTGATCTTCCCTATTCGTCGTTTTCCCCTTTTTGTGATTCATTTTAATCTTTGCATGGCATAGCATCGTCTCTTAAAATAACTCCTTCTTTGAAATACACACATACACACACACCAAACCTATTTTTTGCCCTTCCATAGGGGTTTAAAAACCACCAAACCACCAGGTGATCTAGCCCTCCTTATGCATGTTTTTCCATTGAAAATAGGGATAGATCCTACACTTAATTACATTCTAATGGGCTTTCTCTTTGTGGTTTTCATTATTTTGCAGGCATAACAAGAAGGAAACGTGAGGCCCTTGCACCTTGGTCGGCCTTGGAGCAAGGAAGGAACAGATCCACACATCCCACTATTGTTCTGATAACACAGCATGCATTGTACCGTGTTCCTTAAGAACACGCCCAGGCTAAACACCACATTCATCAACAAGCCCTCCTTCAACCATCTTTCAATTTTCGAGGTAAGTAGCATGCCCCTCTTTCAGTGTTACATTATTTTGTACGTTATAGGCTTCGGTGGCGATCACAGATTTTATCTATTTATCTTTTGTGGCATGCCCCCACCCCCTTTTATCATTCACTTATCATCATTATTTTGGACCCCTTTTTATACCATTCTATTTATCTCTCATTATTTTTCAGGTAGTCGATTTTTCGATCCACAGACACGTCTATTGCTTCAACGGGTGAATCTGATAATTAGTATAAGATGGAGTCAAGATAATCAATGTACCAATCCAAGATGAACATCTTACCTTCGGCCACGATGACCTTCCAAAAGAACCAAAAGACCCTCCCAAACAAGTCGACGTCATAACTTTTCGTCTAAGCCGATGAACATTTTTTCTTCGGCCAGAACGGCCATTCAAACATGTCGACGTCATGACTTTCCATCTAAGCCAATGAACATCTTTCCTTCGGCCAAAACGGCCATCCAAATGTGTTGGCGTCATAGCCTTCCGCCTAAGTCAAGTTATACGACGTCATGACTTTATATGTAAGTCGTTAAATATTTTTCCTTGGCGTCATGGCTTTCGCCTAAGCCAAGTTGTACGGCGTCATGACTTTATGTCTAAGCCGTCAAATATTCTCCCTTGGCGTCATGGCATTCTGCATAAATCAAGTTGTACGATGTCATGACTTTATGTCTAAGCCATTAAATATTCTACCTTGGCGTCATGGCCTTCCGCCTAAGTCAAGTCGTACGACGTCAGGACTTTATGTCTAAGCTATTAAATATTCTCTCTTGGCATCATGGCCTTCTGCGTAAGTCAAGTTATACGGCGTCATGACTTTATATCTAAGTCGTTAAATATTCTCCCCTGATGTCATGGCCTTCCACCTAAGCCAAGTTGTACGACGTCGTGATCTTTTGTCTAAGCCGACAAATAAATTCTGAGTCACCTGAATCCCAGACATCTCTTATTTCATTGTGAATCGGAAGATGATTTCCTTAACGTTTTACTGCACAAGAGTTTGTTCGTTAAAGGGTATCTCTTCCAATTTTTTAGATGGACCCCAGACTTCAATTTTGACGCCGACCCATCCCCATCCTATCTGGATTTGTTTTCCTGGTCTTCCGGTGAACTTGTTTCATGAAAACTTGGTTCGTTCCATTGTAGGGAATGTCGGGGAAGTCCTGCAGATTCATAGTGCTACTTTGGCTCTTATGGAGACATCGGAGGCATTGTCCTGTGTAGAGCTAGACCTTAGTGCTCCTAGGAAGGATCGCTTATGGATTGATATTGATAATGGGGGCTTCTAGTAGAAGATCAGGTACCACCGTCTCCCCTCATTATGTTGCTTTTGTCATAAAATTGGTCGCACGGAGAAGGATTGCAAAAAACAGAGCAAGAGCAGTAATGCCCCTGTTACTAGAGATGTTGCCATGAAATCCAAGGAAAATATGTCTCTTGGAATTTAGGCCCATTCTCTCTAAGGTGGCCCTTCCGAGCTCTCTTCAATCCAACGACATTGTTGATCCGCATATCCCTACTTTGGTATCGGAGCTTCCGCCTCCCATCGTGCGTACGAAGGCCCACGCTACATCGACATCGGGTGATCCCTAGGTGTTGCCGATGGGCCTCGATGGAGATCCACATTCTTCTACTTCGAAGTTGGACCTTCTGCCTCCCCTTGCATCGACGTAGGCCCACGTTGCATCGACGTCAGGTACTATCGCAGTGTTGAGGTTGGGCCATGGTTTTTCTAGGGCTACATCTTTGATGCCTCACGATGCATCGACGATGGGTCCCCTGGCTTCTCATGGGCTACCTCTCGCTGCACCGACCTCGGCTTGTCTACCACCTTCTGTGTTGACGCCTCCTCCAGCTGCATCGACCTCGGCTTCTTTTGTGTCGATGCTTCCTCCAGCTGCATCGACTTTGGCTTCTTTTTCTACGTCGACATTACCTCCCGCTGCATCGACCTCGCCAACTTTAGCACTGACGCTTCCTCCAGCTGCATCGACCTCGGCTTCCTTTGTGTCGATGCTTCCTCCAGCTGCATCGACCTCGATTTCTATTTCTGCGTCGACGCTTCCTCCCGTTGCATCGACCTCGCCACCTTTAGTGTCAATGCTCCCTCCAGCTGCATCGACCTCAATTTATCTTTTTGCACCGACCCTTCCTCCTGCTCCAGGACCTATGCCTTCCCCTACATCTATGCTGGCTTTCAATGCATCGACGTCGGGACCCCATGCATCGACCTAGAGCACTGGGCAGCCTAACCTCTACCTGCCTAAGGGCGCCTCCACTGAGTGTTGTAACACTAGAAGTCCAGTGCATGCTGCAGCTGATCCTAGTATTCTTAACGCTTGCTTGCGGGTTGCGAATGATGCTTGGAAGGAAAATAATTTTGCTATTGATGATGGTCCTTCTCTTCGCCGCACAAGGTCCATGACAAGGAGTTCTTCCATGGACAATATTACATCCAAAGGTTCCCAATGACTGTGCTTGTTTGGAATATACGTGGTATTTCTAATGCTACCTCCATTGGTCGGGTTAAATTACTTATTAAGTTGCATAATCACGTAGACACCATTGCTTTGCTTTTCTTCCTTTTCCATTTCATAGAAACTTTCTTCACTCCTTCAAGGCACTCAGATTTGATATGCTCTGGCTTCCTACATGAATAACAGACAATTTTATCAGCTTTCTTCAAGTTTTCAGGTTTTGATCTGAAAACTTTCTTTACCTGAGGCTTCCTTTTCCTGAAGCCTTTACCTTCTTTTCTTTGAAATTTTTTAAATTTTCGGATGAGCATAACTACCTCATCTTCATCTTGATTGCTACTAGATGACTCACCTTCATCGAAGGTTTCTTGATTGCTTGGTCCAACTTTTAGAGCTAAGGACTTTTTCTTGCTTACCTCCACTTCCTTATTCTTGAGATTCATCTCATAGGCCATTAGAGACCCTATGAGTTCTTCCACCTTGGTGGTTGATAGGTCTTTGGATTCTTCAACCATTGTAGCTTTCGTATGCCAGACTGGGGTTAAAAATCCAAGAATTTTTCTCACAATTTCCTTCCCTGGGTAACTCTTTCCTAATTCGGTTAAACTGTTAGTAAGCAGAGTCAAATGAGCATACATGTCAGATATGGATTCATCTGGCCTCATTCTAAATTTTTCATATTCTGAAATCAACATGTTGGGCTTGGTTTCACGTACCTGAGATATACCTTCGTATATTACCTCTAAACGATCCCACATTTCCTTGGCTGTGGCACATGTTAATACCCTTGAAAACTCCACAGGGTGGAGAGAGCACTGCATTATGTGCTTGACACCCTAGTTCAGTGTTGATCTCCTAATTTGCTCACGGGTCCAAGTATCCTCATCTTCGGGCAGCTCATAAGGACCCTTACTTACAACACGCCAGATTTCATGATCTTGAGCACGTATAAACACCTACAGGCAATTTTTTCAGTATGGATAGCGAGATTCATTAAAGAAGGGTGGTATGTTTATAGAATGCCCTTCGGGCATGAGACCCTTAGATGCCATTCCATCGTTTCTCTCAAGGTCATTGGACCACATCTTGAGAGACTAGCTCTGATACCATGTGTTAAGTGGGATTGCCAGATCCAGAGGGGAGGGGTGAATAGATCAACCCCTTTCTTTTGCTAAAATCTAAAAGATAGATAATACTGCAGCAATGAAGGAAGATAGACTACTCCTATTTCGCAAGATGCAAATGGAAAGATTGAATATCGAGCCTAATCAAGCATCTAGTGAATAGTAATCACACATACAAACCACTGAGACAGAGTTTTAAGGTGGTTCGGTCTCTATCCAGAGACCTACGTCCGCCCCTCACTCAACGGAGTGAGGCTTCACTGGTGCAAATGCACCTAACTACTGATACACCGCTTCAAACCCTGGTATCATTGCATACCATTGTTTCTAACAGTTGGTATCAGAGCCAACCTCTGTCATTCCTAGATCCTACGATCTATAGGGAAAGATCTCGGTGCATCTTGTTAAAATGGCTTCAGTTGCTACACATACTTAGATGACGTCCCTTCCTATTTTTGATGGTTTATATTTTTCTATATGGCTGAGAGGAATTGATGTGACACCAGCTAGGACCTACTAGCAAGCACAATAGCGAACCGAAACGGGCCGTATTTGGCGGCCGACTCACCCGACGCTCACCCAATTCTCGCTGTTAGCGATTTAAGGGTGTACGTATATCACCCAAAGAGACCGAGAAGAAGAAGAAGACAAAAGAAGACGATTCAGTTCAAAATTTGTTCTGGGATTCTCGGAGCTAAATCCGGCCCAGTGTGTATTGTGTATTGGCAAAAAGTCTAGCTTTGATCGCCGGTCAGGCAGTGCTGAATCAACGGCGACGGTTACATGTTGTCTCCGGGGGAGTCTGCTTGCCTGGCCTTGGCCTGTGCCGACGTGGTTTGGGACAGATGCTGTGATCCTGCAAGCAGGGGAGACGAAACTGATCTAATGGTACGCCGCCCCCCGCCCCCAAGACGAGAGACCCTCGGCAGTTGGGTTGGCCAACTCGGTGGGTTAGACTGACTCAGACTAGGGTTAGTACGCTACAAATCAGTCCAACTCAAACTGACTCGTGTTGACTCGAGAAGAGTTCACTTTAGTCGGGCCGAATTAAGTCACTTGACTTGTGCCCATTAAAACTGACACGTATCCACATAGAACGACTCAAGATCTCCGTGGTATAGTACAAATCTACCAACCGTGCTCAGCAATACATTCATCTTCTGAAGCACGCTCATTCAAACAACACGGATATGGCCATTGCAATCCAATTGAACATACATGGACAGTGATTGGCGGTGACGGTGGCAACAGCTGTAGCAGAAAGGGGAGACGGGCGTCGTTGCCCAGCCAGAGGAGGAACAATCACACGCAGACTTACAGCAGGTTGGCGATGGTCAGCGAGAATGGCACTCTCTCTCTCTCTCTCTCTCACACACACACACAATCCATATCCTCTCCTATCTAGCAAGGATGGTGTCTACACCTCTGCACATGGTGTCTCCGCTGTCTCGTCTTCTGCAAACAGCGAATTATTAAATCAGTAGAAACCTTCCTTTTCTTTATCCGAAAAGACCAACCCCAGGAAGACGGCGAGGAAAACCTTGAGATGTTCTTTTTTCACAAAACACACAATTCGGATACAAGCAAGTACGGGTGCCAATGATGTGAAAACCAGAAAGAAAAGTCTGACATCAACGGACGTAGGAAGGCACCATTAGAAGACGGTTTCTCCCCCCTCGGTCACTCCTGTGCTGTGTAGAAGATATCACCACCAGAACACATGGATCCGACAGCAGTCTACTCATCCTTCTGCATGGACTCAGAAGCTGGCGCTTTTTCTTCAAGTTTTACCGTGGGGTCATTCTCTATTCCCATCTCAGCCTTCAAATTGTTAATGCTTTGCTCCAGCTCATCTATCCTGCTCCCCATTTCGTCTAGTACACCGCAGTTAAGGAATCCTTGGAACCAGTTCATCGTGACAGGTGTTTGAGACTACACTTCGTCCGCCCCTATGAAAGATACTCTTTGATTTCTGAAGAGTTTCAGCTGAGGGACCCCCCCAAAAAAAACACTAGGTTCTGCCTTGAAAATAGCCCAAATTGACTATTATACAACAAAATCAACCTGAATTTCAGGGGGAACTTCCCAAACTAGGCAAATATAGAAAGGAACAGAAAATATCAAAGGCTTGAAAATAGGAGCATCTCTCAAAGAGGCCCCTGCAAATGAGACCATCGCAAGTATGCAAGAGCAAGAGCATCTTATTCATTGGCCGAAAACTGGGTTGGAAATTAGAAAAACACGCGGGAAAAGTCGCGGAATGTTTTCGAGCCCCCGAAATGACCCCAGATCGCGCCGATCCGAACACGAAAGATGTCTGAAACGAAATTTTGGACACGACAGAACTGGACACCCCGAGAAAATAGATCCGGGACCCAAAAATAAGGATCTGAAAGGATCTGGGACATCACAGAAAGAGGGTGAGAGAACCGCAGGGAGGGGGGTGCGTGTGTGCGTGTGCGACTGTGAGTTAGAGAGAGATAGAGAGAGAAAGAGAGAGAGCGAGAGAGGGAGAGAGAGAAGGGCTCACGGCGATCGGGGTGCAGGTGGCTGGAGTCTGGGTGAAGAGAGGAAGGTTCGCAGGGGGTGCTCGGTTCGCGCTGGAGAGAGGGAGAGATGAGAGGGTGGCGGCCGATGGCGAGGGCTCACCGGAGGGAGGTTGCCGCTGCTGGCAACGGGGGTGGCTGGTGTGTTAGCAGGGGTGGCCGAGTGAGAGGGAGAGAGTGGGCTCGCCGGCGGCTATGGGTGGCAGCTGTCGCGGTCGTGGGTGAGGGTGGTCAGCGCGGTCAGAGAGGGGGAGTGGGGAGGTCTGTCGCAGCGGGGGTGGTCGTCCGGTGGCGGAGGTTGACAGTGGGAGGGGAAGAGGGAGAGGTACTCTGGCGGGGTTGTAGGTGGTAACGGAGGCGATGGTGTTAGATGAGTGGGAGGTGTGTGAACTGGTGTAAGTTAGAGAGAAAAGGGGTGCGATGTGCATGGGGGGTCGCCGGTGGGGTGATGGGCAAGTGTACAGGGAGAGTGAGAGGAGGGGTGAAGGGAGGCCGGGTGAACTGGCTAGAGAGAGAGAGGGAGCAGGGAGCACTGCGACTGGGTGAGGAGGATGCTAGCAGGTGGTGGTCGGAGGGCGGGGTGTGCAGGCGATGGGCTGGCGATGGTCGCCGGAGGGTTGGGAGGTGCTCGGCCGAGAGCTGGGGCGTGAGCGGAGTCATCCGCGGTGGTGGCGGAGGGCATGCAGGGTCGCTGTGGGGAAGGAGATGAAGGTCTGTGTGTGCGTTAAGAGGGAGAGGGAGTGAGAGGGGGGCAGCATGAGATGGAGAGGGGTTAGCAGAGGGTGTTCGCAGGCGGGGGTTGGGCGACAGCAGCGGCGGTAAGGGTGAGGGTGGTGCGGGCGTGCGCAGGGGAGGTGGTTACGGCGCAGGTGGCGGTGTGGGTTGGCGTCCGGCGGTGCTGCAGGCAAGGGGAGGGCGAGGTCGCCGGCGTGGTCTCACGACGGGGGGTACAGTGGCGTGAGGCTCGCCGCGGTGGTGGCGTCACTAGGTGGCGAGGTCACCGGCGTGGTCTCATGACGGGGGGTAAAATGGAGTGGCGGTAGTTTGGGCGTGAGGAGAGGGAGGCAGGTGGTATTAGAGGTGGAGTGGGAAGGAGAGCTCGGCCGGCGGTGTTCTACGTGCGCAGAGGAGAAGAAGAGAGAGAGCTTGGCTTGCGGACATGCAGGGGGTGCTGTGGAGGTTGTGTGAGTTGTATGGAGAGGGAGGGGCGTCGGCGGTGTGGTGAGGTGGTGAGGTCGAGGGTGGGTAGCAGAGAGAGGGAAGTGGACAGTGGCTGTGGGGCGAAGGCGAGGTGGATTGCTATATTACGCGCTCTGTCTTTGTGTTGAATGCACTACGCTCTGATTGACATGAATGATATAGACTCGTCGCGTCACCTCCGGATAATCTTCCGCGCTCGGGACGTGATAAAAGTGCTCCCGACTCTCCACCAAGGACTTCAGGAATATATGGACTCCTCTTCGGCATGGAACGAAGGTCTTTGGATTCAATCCAATGTAAATAAACACCGACTGCTTGCGGTCGGTGGGGAAAGACGTCTTGTACATGACTCCCCACAGTAGCATGCGCACTCGCACCCACGGAACCATCCTTCCCTCCACGTGTCTCTCACCCCTTGAGTCCACGTGCCGTGCCCTAGCGGCGCATCCCCAGTTAAACATTCAGTTCCATGGGTGATTGTCGAGAAATCGACTGGAATGCCCACATCCCAGCCATGTTTCCCCCTAAACCCAGAAACCCCTCATGTCACTCGGTCTCCCCTCGACTCTCCGTAAAAGGAAAGTGCACGGTGCTGCCTTGAGAAAGATACGGTCATAAGAGGGAGTGCCCGAAACGCATCACATTCTGGCACCTCTCCCGTAGCTATATCCTACCCCTCACTCCGGTCACCGCACCTACGCCGCGCCAGTGAAACCCCATCGCGCATGAACAAAAGGATGGTACGCCCAGTGGGACGTCTCCCGCCTTCCTTCTTTTTACTGAGGAGAAAGTCCATGCCACCCCTGAAGTCCTGGTGCCCTTTTCCTATCCTTGCAGGAGAGGTAGAAGAAGAGCACCTGTTCGCACTTCCCAATAGTTTCCAGTTCGCCTCCCAGTTGCCAGATCGTGTTCGACGATTGTCAGTGGCCGTGGTCCCTGCTCGTCCGGTGCCTCAACAACTATGGCGGCCGTTACCTACGATCCCATCGTCGTCGCCACCCACACACGGGTGGGCTACTTGGTGGTGCCGATCACTTTCGACAGCTTTGCCCTAGTTGTCAGATCGCCCTACTTTTTAGGTGTGGTCCCCGTGGCTGCTTCACCGCCACCCCCAGCTCCTATCTCTTTTGGCGCCACCAATGTGCCACAACAGTTACCAGTCTCGGTAGCCAGACCGAGCGTCAGGCTCAGATCTCCTATTACCGGTCCCCATAGGGGTTCCAAACCAGTCCCAGCCCGTGCAAGCACCAGCCCCCTGGCCCAGTTCCGACCGACTCCTGACGCAGGCTTCGCATCTCGAGTTTTGGTCTCCACATCTGTAGTTCGCTCAGGCCTCCAGCCCCGGGCCCCGGCCAAGTCGGCATCCGACGTGGGTCTCCACCCTAAGGTGTTCGGCTCCTCAGTACCCTGCTCGGGCCATCAACCCTGAGCCTCCACCGAGTCGGCTCCCCACATGGGTCTCCTGACCTGGGGGCATGGCTCCCCAGCATCCCGTTCAGGGCTCTCAACCCGAACCCTGGAAGAGCAACCGCCTTACTCGGGTTCTCAACCCCAGGTACGAGGCCTCTCAAGACTCAGACCGGGCATACAGCCCAGGGGTTTCCCGAGTGATGGGGTTATCACCACCCGATCCCGCACTCAGGGCCCATCTCCTCACCCCGGGTGCATCCAGCATGGTCTACTTATTTATTTTTGAGTCCTATGTAATTTTTATTTGAGTCATTTGATGCAGATGAATTAGGTAAAGACATTGATGCAAAGATATACCGAGGTATGATCAGATCTCTACTTTATTTGACTGCCTCGAGACTTGATATTCAATTCAGTGTAGGAATGTGTGCTAGATATCAATCTAGGCCAACTGAATTGCATTTAGCTGATGTGAAAAGAATATTTAGATACATCTCTAGAACACATAATTTAGGGTTGTGGTTCCCAGCATCACACACTACAGATCTCACATCTTGCACTGATGCTGATTATGTTGGTTGCAAACTGGATAGGAAAAGCACTAGTGGTCATCGTCAGTTCTTAGGTGGGTGTTTGGTTTCTTGGGCTTCTAAGAAGCAGCACTCTGTGGCCCTCTCCACTGCTGAAGTTGAGTATGTAGCTGCAGGGAGCTGTGGTACACAAGTCATCTGGATCAAACATCAGCCTCAGGACTACCAAGTAGACCTGGGCTGCATCCCCATATTATGTGATAACATTAGTGCCATCAATCTTGCAAAGAATCCTAAAGAGGCATGATCTCATGTTGGTCCTGAGCCGAAGAAGATGACCATGAACTGCAAGAAAGGGAAACGAATCAGGGGGCCCAGGGATGGTTCCCTGGGGAAAACCCTCTGATGCCTAAGTTAGTGGACTTGTAGAGCTGTGATGCAAAGTTATAAGGGGAAGAGGAAGAAGGCATACGAGATCCCTCTCAACCAAAGAGGTGAAGTGGTTCTTGCTCATGGGGTTTAGGTGTGTAGTGGCCTTACCTTATGCTGGAGGGTTTCCCAAGTTTAAATAGTACACCAGTTTCATGAGTGCTGCCAACAGAGGAGTTTTAGGAGGGGGTTACATCCTCAACATGAGCTCTTTAAGGCCTGAGGACTCTTGGTCTCCCTTATCCTCATAACCTCTTGATATTAGGGGACTCTCAGTGATGGTTTAGATAAGCATTCACCGGTCGGTCCAAGCATGAAGCGCCAGTTCTTATCCGAGTGATGGAGGCATAGCTTAGGTGAGGGGCATGAAGCGGTGGTGGACGATCTTCCCAACCCAACCGACGCTCGGACTTCTGAGCCCTGACGCCGCCTAGGAAGTGTCTGACTCCGAGTGATGCATTGAGATTATTTCATAATAAGTGGGCCCGGCGGGCTATCACTTGAGAGAGCTGGGCCTCATTTGGTCTGGAAGGACCTTGTTTGGCTGCTCATATACATGCTACGAAAATCCCCCTCTCCACTTGTCCCCCTCCTACTCCCGAGCCAGATTAGGCTCGATAGAGTAGCCGTTGGGGTCAGACCATTGTGGCTCAGGTGGGTGGAGATCTGACTGTGATAGAAGACCACGTGGCGTGGTTATCGGTGCCCGTAATAATGTTGATCCAGACGGATTTGAAGCGGGGAGGCCCCTTTTTCTGGGAGGTCAGAATGTTGCGCTGCCTCTCGCTTGGGGTTATAAGCATTGTGCACTGTTTGGCTCCAAACCCCCATTTCCCTTAGGATTTTGCTCTCCATCGTTCTCATGTTTGGGGGTTTTTCATGTACCGTGACGATACGATAGAGGAGCAGAGACTCGCTGTGGCATTCGCAGTGCTGGCAGAGGTTACCGCATCGGTGATTCAGCAACTCCCCCTCCCCCCAGAGTCTTCGGAGTCGCCTTCTTTCGGTTCCCCTTCCGACTCCATGGCGGACCCGCATCCAGAGGTCGAAGAATCGAAAGGTGGGCACATCGCAAGGGCTGTAGTGGTGCCACGGGCTCCGAAGTGTAGTGAGTTCGGGGAGGCGGAGGTAAAGCAACAGGAGTGCCTGTACTGCTTGCTCTGGAAATACCATTTCGCCGCTCCAACTCCTTACAAAAGAAGCCTCGATTCTCGCTCTGAGTACTTTTGTTCCTTTCTTTTGTCGTGGAAGAGCAGATTCTGCCTTCCCCTCCACCCCTTTATTATTGACCTCCTTAACTTCTTCTCGTTGGCTCCCATCCAGTTGGTTGCCAATTCTTATCTCTTCCTCTATTCCTTCTGCTTCCTTTGTCACCAGTGTGGGATCATTCCTTCGCTAGATCTCTTCCATTACTTTTTTGAGCTGAAGGAGCATCCCCCAGCAGGCAAGGGCTTCTATTTTGTTCAGACGAGGCGAAATAGGAGTTGCGTGTCGTTGTCCCAAAAGGACTCTTCCCACAAGCGGTGGAAGATCCAGTACTTCTGGGTGGGCACCTCGTCAATGGAAGTGTACTGGAATTTCCCGGTGGTGCCCAACTTTCACCCGAATATCCCTTCGAAGCCAGCCGAGATATCACCGGAGGTGGAGCGAGAGGCTGCGATCCTCCTGGAGCATCACCGGTCGATGGACAAGCTGGTGACTCCAGCCAATATCGAACGGTGTCTTCTCGAGTAGTTGTTGTCGACAGGTAAGAGCATCAGGAATCAAATTCTCCCCTTATCTGAGGAAACTCTCTTCTTTTCTTGACCCTGTCTCTTTTGCGCAAACGCCAGGCAGTCGGTTGGGGAGGAGGCACTCCCGACCAAGCCGGAGGTAATTGTGGTGGATGACGTGCCGGCCGTCGTTGAGTCACGGGCCCCCGAGGGCTCTTCCCGAGCCCGGGACAAAGGCAAGCGGGTGGCCCGGGAAGGGGCTCCTGAGCGGCGGGGGACCAAGCGTAAGGATCCCGTGGAGAAGATGCTACGAGATTCCATGAAGGCTCAGTCCGCAGAGAAGAAGCAGGCAAAGAGGGTTGGGGCCACCCGCTCGGTCGAGGATGATGCTCACTCGGCTCTCCCCTCCGTCGAGCTAGAATAGGCTGAGCCTATTCGGACGGCTCTCCCTTCCGCTGAGCGAGAGGGGGTCGATGAGGTCGTGGAGGTCGCAGTGGGGGCGGGTGACTCTTGGGCAGTGGTGGCCGATGCTGGAGCATCGAGCGAAGCCGGAGGGGCGCAGAGCGGAGGCGTCGGAGCTGATTAAGGTCGGGGGGGCATGAGGAGACGCGACACAACCCCGACCGTCCGAGGTAGGAGAGGCACGGGTCAAGGCGGCCCAGTTCGAGCTAACCGGTGGGGCTCCCGAGGGAGTATCGCTCGGAGGAGGAGCCCACATTTCGGCCACTCTGGAGGGGACTGGCCCTCTTCCCGGCATCCGGGGTCCCCTATATCGGAGGTGTTGTAACATAGCCTCGAGGGTAGTGTGAGGAGGAGATAGGCAGCGTCCTCCGTCCGCGGTCCTTGAGATGATCATGAAGGGCGATTTGTTTCTGGCGCAGATGGGGGCTGACATAGTCGACGCCTACACTTGGGTGGACTCGGAGCGATCGACTTTTGCTTGGGCCATCGACGCATCTGACAGGAAGATCGCTCGATTCATTGCTGATCTCGAGGAGCTTCGGTGGGAGGTCACCCTGCTTCGAGAATGGGCCAAGTCAAGCCAGGCAGGGGCTCGGGCATCCACTGATGAGCTGGCTCAGGTCCGCGCCTCTCTCGAGCTGAAGAGGAAGCTTTTGGAGTAGGAGTGTGTGGCTCAGATCGAGTGCGATGGCCAGTGGGAGACTGAGCGTGCGGAGCTCAGGGGCCGAGCCGAGGAGGCCAAGCAACTTCGAACGGAAGCTGAGGCTGCGTGGGTCGAGGCAGATAAGAGGTCGGTCGAGGCGGAGCTGAAGTGTACTGAGCTCACGATTAGGGTGGAGTCGGTAGGAGTGGAGGCGCTCGAGCAGTACAAGTGCTCAGAGGCCTATCAGGCTGACCTCCAAAAGGCTGCCCTCCCCTACTATGAGTCGGGCTTTCGTCGAGGCATCTGGAAGGGATTCGCCCAGGGCTATGACCGAGCCATCTTTTGGGCTGAGGGGTAGGCGCCAGGGGTGGTCACTTTTTCGTCGGGACAGCGCTATAACTCGGATGCGGCATCCTCTGACTCTCCTAGCTCGGCGCCGAGCGAGAATGCCAGTCAAGGAGGTTCTTCCGCGTCCGAGGGACCGGGTCTAGAATTTATCCCTTGATTTTAGGTGATTTTTACGGATTTTTATGCTATTTTTGGGTATTTAAATGAATTAGTTAAAGTATTAATGTAATTAAAATGGGCATATTAGCAATTTCAGATACAATACCACCCTGGTAAGGGTAATTCCGTAGCAGATGCCCTAAGTCGAAAACCAAAAGCAATAGTAGCCAATCTTATGATTCAGGAATGGAAGATATTAGAGAAATTTTTTGAGCTAGATATAAGCATGAATAAGGAGGAAAAGTGCATCACTCTGGCACATATGAGTTTGCATCTAGGCATACTTTCAGAAATCAAGAGACGGCAAGAAGAAGATCTTGTATTTGTAGAAATAAATGATAAGCTAGGTGAGAGACCTAACTTTAAGTCAGCAGCTGATGGCAGATTATTATTCTACGAAAGGACATGTGTACCAGATTGTCCTGAATTAACGAAGAAGATTCTAGAAGATGCTCACCGCTCAAGGTATACCATTCATCCTAGAGTGACCAAGATGTACAAGGACTTAAAAAGGACTTTTTGGTGGCCTAACATGAAACGGGAGGTAGCGGACTTCGTATCTCACTATCTTACGTGCCAGCAAGTAAAGGCGGAACACCAAAAACCTGCTAAAAAATTACACCCTCTTGACATTCTCAAGTGGAAATGGGAAGATATTGGAATGGATTTCATCATAGGATTGCCTAAGTCTCAAGGCAGACATGATGGTATTTGGGTAATAATCGACCATCTCACCAAATCGGCACTTTCTACCTATCAAGAGCCATTGGTCAATTAATGTTCTAACTGCATTGTACATCAAGAAAATTGTAAGGTTACATGACATCCCTGTAACTCTTGCATCTGACCAAGACCTGCGCTTCACCTTATATTTTTGGAAGGGTCTACAACACTCTTTGGGGACAAAACTCAATTTCAGTACTGTCTTTCATCCCTAAATAGATGGTCAGACAGAAAGGACAAATCAAATCATTGAAGATATGCTGAGAGCATGCGTCATTGACTTCGGTGGAAGCTAGTATGACCACTTGCCCCTGGCCGAGTTTGCATACAACAACAGCTACCAGGCCAGTATTCAAATGGCTCCATTCGAAGCACTCTATGGCAAGAGTTGTCGATCTCCCATATGCTGGGAAGAAGTCAATGAAAGATAATTACTAGGACCAGATATGGTTAGGAATACAAATGAGAAGGTTAAACTCATCAGAGATAGACTAAAGGTAGCTTAGTTCGGGTAGAAGTCCTATGCTAACAACAGAAGAGGAGACCTGGAGTTCCAAGTTGGGGACCATGTCTTCCTCAAGGTTTATCCTGGTCATGGCATTAGAAGATTCGGTGTTAAGGGCAAGTTTACACCGAGATTTATTGGTCCATTTGAAGTACTGAAAAGAGTTGGTGAGGTAGCTTACCGCGTTGCTTTACCTCCTCAACTATCAGAAGTGTACAATGTATTCCATGTTTCCATGCTGAAAAAGTAGGTGCACGACCCTTTCCACGTCATTGATCATAATGACCTGGTAATTCAAAAGGACCTTACCTATGAGCAGAAGTCTATGAAGATTCTCGATCGAGAGGTTTGAGTCTTAAGAAACAAGACCATTCCCATGGTAAAGGTGCATTGGAATAAATGCTTAGAACAAGAAGCTACTTGGGAAACTAAAGAATCCATGCGAAGGAGATACCTAGAACTGTTCTAGACTGTAACTATCCTATACACTCCATGTCTCCTTTCAAAACATGCATCGACCTTATAGTGTGTACTATATGGAATGTGCATCGACCTGACTATGCATTCTGTGTACAAGGTGCATCGACCTTTTAGATGAGCAATGCATATGTGCATCGACCTTCTAGTGTCAGCAACATATGTGCAGCGACCTTCTTGGTCTGTAACACATATGTGCATCAGCCTTCTAAAGTCAGCGACATATGTGCATCGGCCTTCCTGGTCGGTAATACATATGTGCATCGACCTTCTAGAATCAATGACATATACATGCATCGACCTAGTAGTTCAGGGAAGTGGAGGATGCATCGACCTTATAACTCAACAGAAATGCATATGCACTGACCTTCTAAGCTATGTGTTGACATGTGCACCGACCTGCCTATTGCAATGTATGAATGTGCATCGACCTTTTAATGCACCAGAATGAACATGTATCGACCTTCTAAATAGCTAGAGACTCAAACTGACTTAGGAGAGAATACAAGATATTAAATGAGTATTACTTCATCAAAATAAAAATTGTTGCCAGCATCAAAACCCATCATCAAATCTAGAGGAGACACAACAAGTACCTTCGACCATGTTACCCTCTTGGTGGGTTCATCGTCCATGATGACATTTAGGTGACCTTACCACCTACATCTTCCATCATTCTTTGACGGTTGATCCTTCATTAGCGGGTAATCGAGCATTCATTGCTCCCGACTGTCATAATGAAGGCATGCACCAAGACGCTTCCAGCATTCCTCCGCAGTGTGTCTGAACTTCTCACAGAATTTACAAGACTCCATAACTTGCTTTTCTTCTTCCTTGACTCTCTTGCTCTTGCCATTGTGAGTTTTCTTCTTGTTATCACGAGATTTGTAGGTTCCCGTGATGTTGAATCTGTCTCCCTTCTCACTTTTGTCATGCCTTCAGCTTGACTCTTCATTCTTCCTCTTGAATTTCTCCACCTTTTCAAGGGTCCTTTCACATAAATGTGCCCTATGCACCATCTCCAAATAAGTTTGGATGTTTTGTGCACCTAGTTGCTTGAAAAAGATAGGCCTCAATCCATCCATGAATCTATTGGCCTTTAACAGCTCCGTACTGACAAGGCATGGATCATACGGTGATAGCCTTAAGAATTTTAGCTCATACTTGGCTACCGTCATCATTCCTTGCCTCAATGCGGCAATTTGGTATCTTTCCTCTCACAGACATGCTCTGAGAAATACTTCTCATAGAAGAGCTCGAGGAACTCTTCCCAGCTGATTTGTTAATTTGGTAGATGAGGCGATGTGGCTTTCCACCATGTGTGAGCATCTTTGTTCAATTGAAAGGTAGAAAGCATGACCTTCTCCTGATCCGTGCACTACATAACTTGAAAAATCTGGTCCATCTCGTCGATCCAATTCTCTGCCTCATCTAGATTAGATGATCCAGAGAAGCGAGGAGGATTCATGCTTCTGAAATTTTGATGTAAGTCTCCGACGCCAGCTCGCGCGCCAGCCTGTGCCACTATCTATAGGGCCTAGGTAAGACCCGCAATAGTTTGTTGCATTGTTTCTTAGTTAGCTCAGTTTTTGACCATTGGGACAGTAAGGTGCCCGAGAAAATAAAGAATTCATTATTTTCCTTAGAATTCATAGAAAGGTGAATGATCTTCAGTTAGGGAGAGAGGAAGAGTGCACTGAATCTCAAATCTTTCATCACATGTCTCTTCTCGAATTGGAGGAAATTCACTTTGCCCTTACTGCACTAGAAGGGACCCTCTAATGAGGTTCCGCCTGATGTTAGGAATATGGTGGACGCCATGAAGGATCAAAGTCTTCCCTGAAGTCAACTTCAGATCAACTCTTCCAGTCCCTAGCACTTATGCCTCTACATTTTTCTCCATCATCATAGCTCCTGCACCTGAGTCCTGATAAGTGGAAGACTAGGAGTGATCAACATATGAAGTCCCGTGATCAATGACACCTAAGAGGGGGTGTGAATCAGGTGATTATAAATTTTAAGAAAACTTGACCCGATTTAAGACAAATGTGATGAAGTAGCAATACAAGAATTTAGATCTGTTGAATTTTTGATTTGATCTATCAAGATCTATCGCACATGATAACTAATTATGTTAAATCTGAAAGAATACAATATGGAGGAAACAATATATGCGTATGATCACGCAGCATGGAGGTAGAAGAGATGGACCAAACCACACAACTCAAAGCACAAGGTACAAAGATTTTTAAGGTGGTTTGGATGTAACGACGGCAACCTACGTCAACCCCTCACCAAAACCCAGTGACGCTTAATGGCTGGAAACTAGCACGAGGATAAATCCCCAACATGGAGGCACTCTCCAAACACACACGTAGGGTGACGCCTGCACACACACACACGCACACACACACACATACACGGAGATGGAGTCTCCAATATGATCCGACGACTGGATCAACAACACACACACACGCTGCACAGACACAACACTCTATATACAAGAACACTCTGATCTGGATAGATCCATACACACAAGCAGATCTAAGGAGATCCACGCACATACACGGATCTGAACAAGACAACACACACAACCATGAATTTGAGTCGATCCACACACACACGGATGTTTGCAGATTACAAGGAACATAGACTTGAAGCTCAAAACATAAAAGCAGATGAAACACAGAAGAAAAACTTTTGATTTAGGCTCCCCCTGAGTATATGATGCAGATCTTGAACAAAGCTTGCTTCTTCACTTGATTTGAGGTTGATTGGCTTCAGATGGAACTTGAAAAGCTTGGAGATGGATGAAGAATCCTTGGACGAATCACTGTTCATGCAGTGCTTGCAACAGCCTTGGCAGCTTCCCCTTGATTCCTTTTGTCATTAAGGTTTCTTTGCCTTAAGAGGTGTTTTTATAATCCTTGGGTTGGTCAAGAATCATCCCTAGACATCGATCCACGTTTCCTGGCAAATTTGGAGGCTAGAGGTCTGAAAAGTCCACAAGAGAGGCTTGAACACGTTGGTGAAAACAAAGTCAAAATCGGTGGCTTCGAAGGGTTCGGTCGACCGAATTCTTCGATCGGTCGACCAAACTCTGAAACATTCTGAAACTTTCAGTGCTGAAAATTTAAGTCGACTGAACTCCATATTTAGGTCGACCGAACTCCATATTTAGTCGACTTCTACACGATGAAAATTTTGGTCTATCAAACCAAGTCCATTGGTCAACCGAACTCTGGAATTCCTACAAAACAGAGTTGTTAGCCCACAAAAATAATACTCATATATGACCTCCAAATTTGATAAGAAAAAGTTATTGTGCTCATCGTCTTCTATCTTGTAGGTGAAGAAAGGGGAGAAAGGAAGGAGGAGCACTTGAAGAGAAGATTTGATCTCCATCCATAGGTTTTTGAAGCTTGAGCAAGAAGAGAAAGTGCAGCGGATTGAAGAGAAGATTCTGGTGATGTCAAAATCACGACCATCCGTTGACATCAACTTGGAGATTTGAAGAGTCTACAAAGGGAGATTATTTCTACATCCTCTACATCTTGTTTGTGATATTTTTCATGGACTATATTATAGTTTGAGCATGTTTAAATATTATTTTTGATTTTTTTGAACTGTGAAATATTGTGTGTGGACCGTTGGTGTACGGTCGTGTGTTGAACCATCTGCATACAGTTGTGGATTCATTGGGCTACGTGTTGTAGCACGTGTGTGTGTGTTTGATCCGTGGTCGGATCGTGTTGGAGACTACGTCTCCGTGTGTGTATGTGTGTGTGTGTGCGGGTGTCGTTCCGTGTGTGTTTAGAGCGTCACCTCCTTTTGGGGATTTATCCCCGAGTGAAGCCTCACCGGTTCGGTGAGGGGTGGATGTAGGGAGCCCGTCATGGTCCCAAACCACCTTATAAATCCTCAAGTATTGTGGTGTGATTTGTGGTTTGCTTATTTGTGGTTTAAATCTATACATGTGTGATCGGTGAGCAAGAGTGTGTAGTTTACATGCTATATCTGTTTGTGTGATCGGAGAGATTGAAGGAACTTAGTTAACTTATTTAGTTAATTTTCTCAATCATGTAAAAAGGTGTTAATTCCGCTGCGTAGCATTTTAATTTGCCATCTAGTGTGGGGGGCAATTCAACCCCCCTTTTTGTCCGCTCGCCTACCCCGGGACCCAACAATACCCTCGATCGAACAAGACTCATAGAAAGAGTGACAAATTATAGCGATGCAGTAACTGTAGACATACATGTACCAGACAAGGAGGTTTGAACCCGACGTTCTCTCGGATCACAAGGATTTGCTTGACCGAACATGATCATAGGTCCAAAATGAATTAAACTTTTATTCGGCTCTTGTAGAAGCGAATAATGAGTTTAATTTACTTCTAATTGGGAATTAGAAGTTTATGGGCCTTAAACTAGAGTGACTATAGGCCTAGAGGATCACACACAATAGGTTCTCGGGTGACGGGATATTATTGTACAGATGCATATGTTAAAGCCTTGAATTCCTTTGGAATGGAATACAAAGAAGCACTTAATATATATGTACAATAATATGGAGGATACGTATACAATATTGGTGATTAAAGGTCCTTTTGGAAAGGACCCATCACATTTCACCCTATATATATGCATCCTACGTAAAGGTGTCTTCTTTTGATGTCAAGCACATAAGGAAGACCACCACCTCTTTCTCCCCCCCCCCTCCCTCTTGCTCTCTCTCTCCCTTGTTGATCTCTCTCTTCCTCTCAAGGGAGAAAGGTTGAAGGAGGGAAACAGGAGCAGTTTGGAGGTTCTACAGTTCGTGCGCGTGTAAGAGAAAGAATAGGCAGACATCGTCTTTGCACGAGAATCGGTGTGGATCTACTCTAGAGATCCTACACTTCTGTGGCTCTGCGTTCAACTTATACGAGAGAAAAACTCACACGGATCGTAAAACTCAACTCAAGAGCTACAAAAGCGATCCGAAACTCTCCAAAAAAGATCCAAAAGACCTAATAAGAATCCAATAAGGATCCAGAGTATTACAACCACAGCGACTACACTGCAGATTGTCAGCACCTCAAGGATAAGATCGAGAGTCTTATCCGCCAAGGGCACCTTTCCTAGTATGTTGCCATGCGATAGGAAGATCGCGCGGTCCCCCCTAGAAGAAATCGACAACCACCCCCGTTGGGTCCACATCAACGTCATTTTGGGGGGATCCGCCTCAGGAGGGGACAGTAGCCGAGGAAGGAAGCATCACGCCGAAGAAGCCTCCAGAGCTTCCAAGCCCCCCAAAGCTCCATTGGCGAACAACCAGCAGGCCTTGGTATTCTCCGGCTAGGACCTGGAAGGGGTAATCACCCCCCATGATGACGCTCTTGTAATCTCAGCTAATATAAACCATTGTAACATAGATATGATATTAGTAGACAATGGTAGGGCCCCCAATGTTCTGGCGTATGAATGCTTCTTGAGAATGGTAAAAACCCATCCAAACTACGCCCGATTCAAACCCCCCTCTGTGGGTTCAATGGCCATGCAACTTATCCCAAGGGAGCCCTGAGCCTGCCAGTTACTCTTGGTACCCCTCCTAAAATCGTCACATTTTTGGTAAACTTCGTGGTGATAAAAGGGATGTTGGCCTATAATGCCATCTTCGGTCGAGGTATTATTGTCTAGATAAAGGCAGTGCCCTCAACCTATCACCAAAATATGAAGTTTCCCACTAAATACGATATCGGGAAAGTCTGAGGTAACCAGGGAACAGCTAGAAGGTGCTACGTAATCTCGGTCGAAGCCATAAGGCCAGAAGGGAAAAAGAAAGAGGTCAAGGAAGTCGAGGAAAAATGAATGGCAGGAAAGCCTGGCAAAGAACTACTGTCAATCTTCCTCGGAGATGACCCAACTCTCGAAGTAAAAATTAGGGCCGACTTATTGCCCAATGTACAAGAGTAATACAAGAATTTCCTTTCCGAGTACATTCATGTCTTCGCATGGTCTGATGAGGATCTTCCCAGCATTCCCGAAGAGGTGGTGAAGCACAAACTCAACCTCGACCCTTCGGAGAAACCCGTCCAGCAGCAGAGAACGAGGCATGCCCCAGCAAAACAAGCGGTCATTAAAGAGCAGATTAACAAGGGGATGAAAACTGGGCTATTTCGTCCGGTCCTTTACCCGACATAGGTTACAAATGTCGTCCTGGTACCAAAGTCTTCTGGCTAGTGGCGGATGTGCGTGGACTTCACCAACCTCAACAAAGCCACTCTAAAGGACTGCTACCTATTACTGAGCATCGACTAGCTGGTCAATTCAACCTCAGGTAACGAACTTCTCAGTTTCCTAGACGCATACTCTGTCTACCATTAGATCCACCTCATCGGGGAATACATCATGGAAGTCCTCAAGGATTTTTTGGATTTCTATTGGGTGTGGGTCAGTTGGGGTGGATTCCCCAAGGCAAATGACAATAGCACACACTTGTCCCCCTTGGTTGACTTCTTCCTCAAGTTCTTTCCTAGTGATGAGGTGTAGGCTCCTAGTAGTCCCTGCTTTTTGGGCTGTTGATTTTCCCCCTCTCCACTTGTCCCCCCTACTCTCGAGCCAAAATTGGGCTCGGACGAGTAGCATTAGTGGGGGTGACGTTAGTGGCTTGAATGGGGTGAGGGTTTCTCTTCGGCAGGGGCCATTTAATGCGGCTGTCCAGAGAATACACCCGTGATGATGACTCTGTTGAGTCGATGCGAGGAGTCCCTTTTCGGAGTGTAGAACGTCATGCCGCCTCCCGCTGAACCACTAGGAGTATAAACATCGCGTGGGTTTACATTCCATGCCTCCTTTGTGTGGGGTTTTGTCTCTCCATCGCCCTTGCATTTTGAAAAGCTCATGCACCGTGAGGGGGGTCCGGAGAAGCAAAGAATCGCAAAAGGCTTCGCGGAGGTAGTAGAGATTGCGGCGGTAGCGATTCATCAGCTTCCACCTCTTCCCGAGTCGCCTGAGTCGGCGTCTTCCTCCTCTTCCCCTTGTTCCTCTCATTCGGCCATGGCAGAGCAATACCCCACTGCCGAGGAGCAGAAGGTCGGTCAGGGCATGGGGAGCCTGGTGCCGCAGTCTGAACATCCTATGCGCAGTGAGTTGAGTGAGGCTAAAGTGAAGGCAATGGAGGGGCGCTTTTGGCTGTCGTGGCAATATTATTTCTCCCTATCTCAACCTCACGAGTCCAGTCTGGATACTCGTCCAGGCCTCTTCTATACTTTCCTCTTGGCTTGGAAGTGCGGGTTCCGTCTGCCTCTCCACCATTTTGTTATCCAGTTGCTTCAATCTTACCAACTGGCTCCTATCCAGTTGGTTTCCAACTTGTATACTTTCATCTTCTCCTTCATCTTTTTCTGTCACTCATGCGGGGTTAGCACTACACTAGACCTCTTCCATTCCTTTTTTGAGTTGAAGGAGCACACCCATGCGGGGAAGGACTTCTTTCATCTTCAGGCGAAGAGGGGGAAGAGTTGTGTGATGCTTTCTGCTAAAGATTCTTCTCACAAGAGGTGGAAGACCCAATTTTTTTGGGTGGGCTCATCGAAGGGTGTTGTCTCTTGGGGTTTCTCGGTAGTGCCCAACTTTCATCCGTTTATCCCTCTGCAGCAGGTGGCAATTTCTCAGGAGCTAGAAGAGAAGATCAGGATTCTCCAGGAAATCGACCACCGAACTGATGACGGTGGCAAACATCAAGGAATATCCTTCCCAAATGTTGTCCAAGCAAGGTAAGAATCAGTGGTCCACATTATTCTTCTGGGTCGGGAAGGTGGGCCTCCGTCTAAGGATTTGGCTTCTATTGCTCAGATTCAAGGCGGATAGCTGATGAAGGGGAGTAGCCGTTGGAGCAGGCGTGGGTGTAGAAATATAGAATGTGGCGTCAAAAGTCACATGAACAAGTATATGTGTATAAGTGATAACATAATGTGCCAACTAAGTGAATAACATGAACATGTGACTATGTAAACATGGTAGCATGATCATATAGCAAGGAAAAGGCGATAAAAGATGTAGAAGAATACCGTGATCGCCACCAAGGAAAGACAACGCCAAAGAATGTGAAAGGAGACTATGTGCGTTGTGTACCTTAGAAAAAAAAGATGATCGCGCTCAATATAAGTAATGCGGGGACAATGTGCATTACCTCGAATTGACAGAAGCGACAGGTATAGCCAACATCAGCTTACACAAGGAAGCATAGTCCTCTCAGCTGACAGCTTGATGACATCATCGGCTCTAGTGCCAAAGGAGACAGAGAACAACAGGCACACATGACGCCAATGATGATTACATGGAGGAACGACAGTAAAATCTATAATACTGGACCACACATAGCATTAAGTCAGTCCTCACTCAGATATCACATCTGATCGAATCACGAGCTACTCCACCGAGAAAAGGAGCACAGCCAGCTACTGACGAGACAATGGTCTAGCACATAAATGCAGAATCATACGAGAACAGTACTTGCAAAAGCAACAGCCAACGACAGTAGCACTTGCAGGATTCCGGCTCCGTACAGTACAAAGAACCACGGAACACACTACAAGTAGGGTCGTATCAAGCCGTGCAGTAGCTGAGCACATGACTACCAGGGGTGAGTCATGCATCAGGCCGTTCACCAAGGAAAGACCCATAATATTTGAAATCGATCGTAAAACGACAAGAGACACCACAATCTCAGGGAACGTATCTCAATGACTACCAACACGCCTCAAGAGCACAACACCCACGAGAATGAATACAGAGTAGAGGGTACTTTATAAGCAGGGATGCTGACGATTTCCCCAACACTAGAAAATGCCAATACTAAAACTAGAAAGATGATCTGATAATGACACGGTCACGACAATGTCTAGGCACATGCAGCTAAGACGGAGTCACCTCGAGAAGAAGCAACTCTCTTGACTAGTGAGAATTATACAAAAAGATCGTCGGCTTGTGGGTCATTAGCCCACACGCTTCCGCTGCGCACTCAATAATGCACGAAGGCATCAAAAAGATCCTCGGTCTTCCCATCTCAGTACACACTAGCCGTCACCGCAATCCCAAAAAATCACAATGTAACACGCCTCGAGCACTAATCCAGCGAGCAACCAAGTAGAAAAAGTCTAAGTGCAATAGAGAAGAGCACCAGCTTTAGCACAAAGCCCAAGAAAAGCATTACTTTCGACCTACCTTGCATCCTGTAAATGACAAATGAGTCTCACATCACATCAGCCGTTGGACACGGCACGATGAAAATATGGTATGCCACAGCTCTCGACACAGAAATTAGGTCCAAAGTCATGAAACTGTAAAACAAGGAGATGATCAGGCTCAAATTAAGTTGTCCACACTTGAGCAGACACGGGACAAGGTGGTACTAAAATGGCAATTCCAAGGCCAACCTCACAAGGAGACCCACCAAACGACATGGGAACCATCGAGCTTACTAACAGAAGCTCACCAAGAAGGGAAGAGCCTAGTTTGCTCGAGCAGCTTCTCAGCCAAAAAGATCCAATCAAGCACTTCAACTTCAACAGAAGCGAAACACGTCAGGAGCTGACCAGACTTAAGCTGGGACGACCAACATATCGTAATAACATGCACGGCCATCGCCACAACTCAAATGGTCAACAACAACCTAAACAATTGACAAAAGAATTAGATACCAGCAAATCCCGACCAGAAGGGAAATGCCAACAGGAATAACACTAAGGAATACAACACAAACAACATAAAAGATGGCTATCAAACAATTACACCAAATAATCTACAAATATGGACAATTGGATGATTCGTCAAAATCGCCCCGATCTCCCGATTCGATGGTTGCATGTGGTCCTTCCGGCTTGTGGAAGGCATTTCTCATTGTCCTGTACCGATTCCCCTGCATTTCGACGTGAATGGGGCGTGGAACGGGCCGATTCGGCCTTTACTCTATTTTTCCCATCGTGACGATTTAGCGGCCATTCCAGAGACCGCTACAGTCTCTAACGGCCCCACGATTGACCGCCATGGTCCCTTTGGCGTGTTGGTCAGTTCGAGGTCTGGTCAAGTTGACGGCCCAACCTTGGACCGTCACCTTCCTCTAATGCCCCCACGCTGGTGCGTCACGTGTCTGTGGTTCCTCGATTCAGAGTCTGTCGGTTCATTCTGGCGGTTCTAGCTCTGACCGCCAGAGCTCTATAGTGCACTTGCATTAGGCCGCTACATGTCGTTTGACTGAGTCAATAGGTTAAGTCGGTTAGCTCTAGCGGCCCAACCTTCATGCGTCACCTTGCTATAGCACGCCTTGCTTAGGCCGCCACAGTGTATTTGACCAGGTCAATAGTTTGTCGGTTGGCTCTAGCAGCCCAACCTTCATGTGTCAGATCGGTGTAGCGTGCCTCTATTAGACCATTACATGTCCGGTTGTCTTAGGTCTATGTCTTAGGGTGGTTAGTGTGGCGGTTCCTTCTTTGATCGCCAGGTCCATGCAGTGCGTCTATATTAGACCGCTACGGTGATTCGATGGGGTAAGTCTGTTCAGGGTCAACTGTGTCTAGCGACCTATTCCTTGACTGCCATAGTGCCCTGGCGGCCCAACCCTTGACCGCCAGAGTCCTTGACCCCGTAGGTGTAGTGATTCCTTCCTTGACTGCTTATGTCGTTAGGCGGCTGAGTGATAGATCACTTATCCTCCAGAGGGTGGTTTGCAAGTGTTTTGGTTTTCCGAAATCTTGGCTTGACCTTGTGGTTTGCCCGTTGTCCCGTGGATATCTTCTGATGTCCTATGAGGGCTAAGCCTATGTTATAAGGTATCCAGGAGTCTTCTTGCTTGTGGTAGGATTCTCTTTCCTATTGTAGAGTCATCATTGTCTAGTTCTGGTCAACCCAGTGAGACCCGGTGGTTGACAGGTGACCTTGTGTGTGTCTCGACGATTCTGTCCAGTTCGAGACATGGTTCTGGATGTCGCAAGGTATCATCTTATCTCATTTTACGTGTCCATGTGTGCTGAGGGTTCTCAGTATTCCCTCAGGTCTCCGTGAGTCGTTTCCTACGGTGAGTCAGTTTCTTTGGCTTAAAATTAAACTGATTGGCAGTTTGTTCCATTTTGTACAACGATCTTGACTCCGAGTCATGAGACTCAAGGATCGTTGTAGTTTCAGGTCTAGTTGCCTTGTCCTGAGTCTGTCAGCAGTTTTCTGTACTGCCATTAGTGCTTCATAGTACATGCGATAATGCTTCCTTGCCTATCGGTACTCCGGCACTTGCGTTTTGGAGTCTATTTCTTGTGAGCCTACACTAGTCATAGCTTGACGGCACATTTCAGTGTGACGGCCTTTACGACAGGGTAGTTCCCGATTTACGATTTGTAAGCTAGTTTCCGTGGACTCCCACGATATTCACCGTAGCATCCTACGGGGGGAGAAAACTAGCTAGTACTTTGTGCTGAAGCTAGTACTCTCCTTCGTTGCACTTAGGCTTCTTGTGATCGGTTGTTCGCTGAATCGGTACTCGTGGCGTGTTACATTGCGATTCTTACGAATTAGGATAGGCGTCGTGTGTGTGTTGAGATGCGGATACCGAGCTATTTTCTGATGCCTGTGTGCGTTGTATGAGTGCGCAGCGGAAGCGTGTGGGTTGGTTACCCACGGGTCGAGGATCGCTATTGTCAGATTCCAGCCGATCGAGAGAATTGTTCTTCTCGATGTGACTTCATCTTAGCTTCCTGTGCATTGATGTCATCTATTGTCGTGCTATTGCTGGTAATTTTTTTGGTGTTGGCATCGGTGTTTGCGAGTGATGAGGAATTGGTCGGCGCTCTTGCTGATTGAGTACCCTCTGGTCCTCTGTTTCTTTCTCTTGGGTGTTGTGTTCTCGAGGCGTGCTCGTAGTCCTTGAGATGCGTCCCTTGAGATTGTCATTTTCTCGTTGTCGTGGGTCTTTTCTTGGTGAGCTGCTCGATGCATGACTCGTTCCTTGTGGTCGTGTGATCAGCTGCTGTGGTGCCTTGATGTGACCCTGCTTGCAGTTGTGTTCCGTAGTTCTGTGTCCTATACGGAGCCAGAATCCTGCGAGTGCTGCTATTATTATTTTTGTTAAGTGCTGTTTCTCTTTGATCTTGTCTGTCTATCATTAGCACTTTGTGGACCAACTCTTGTCGGTTAGCTTTGCTATACTCCTTGTTCCTAGTAGAGTTAGCTTATGACTCGATCAGATATAATGTCTCAGTGAGGACTGACTTGTTTATGCTCGTGGTCCAGTGCTGTCGTGTTGCTGTTATTTCTCCGTGGAATTATCGTTGGTGTCTTGTGTGCCAGGTGTTCCCCATTGCCTTTGGCACTGGAGTCGATGATGTTGTCAGGCTGTCAGCTGAGAGGACCATGTTCCCTTGTTTAAGCTACTGCTTGATGTGCCTATCATTTCATTTTCCTTGATATCTGTTGTTGTAGTAGTCGTGTCTCTTTTTCTGTGAGATGTAAGTGACATTGCCTTGTTTCGGAGGTGTCAGACTTGTGTTCACTTGTGTCGTGCTCAGTCCTGAGCATGTGCTTGTGATTATGGTCTGATGATGTCCCTCTGAATTGTGCTTCTCGTGATTCGTGTCATTTCGTAGTTGTGTTTCTTGGGTTGTTCTTCCCTGCTTCTTCTTGGTTAGTCCTTAAATTTCGAGGATGAAATTTCTTAAAGGAGGGGAGGATGTAATATCCCGGATCCTTAGTGGATCTTTGCTAAGTCTTTATTAGGTCTTTTGGATCCTTTTTGGAGAGTTTCAGATCACTTTTGTAGCTTCCGAGTTGAGTTTTACGATTCATGTGAGTTTTGTTCCTATACAAGTTATGGAACCCTACGGTGAGTTTATTTCTCAATTCATCGACTCGGGGACAATACAGTTGCGATGTACTCTTCGCAAGGATCGTTTTGGCTATTTTTACGTATTTTTTTGAATTAGTGTATTTTTGGCACGAAAATTAGATTTCCAGAAATTAGGAAAATTTCCTAATTTTTCCTATAAAACCCTTAACCCCCTCTCTCCCCTCTCATTTCTCACCCTCCCTTCTCTCTCTCCCCCCACCCCGCACCCCCGCCACCCCCCCGCCCCCCACCCCCCCCCCCCCCGCGGAAAGCCAAAACGTCACAAATACATTGATTACAACTCGGGAAACGACACTAATTGAGGTCCTCGGACACCAAAGCGTCGAGGGTTGGGAGTTGGCCATTCTAGCATCAACAGGGAGCAAGCGGTCTCCTGGGGACCATCCCCTGAAGGAAGCGGCCCTCGGGTGGCCGTCTCTTTCTCCTGGGTGTGCTAGAGCTGATCACGACGCCGTTTTTCATTCCCAACAAACTCCTCCACTCAGAGAAGGTTCATCCTCGAACCTAGTGCCTCAGGACCCTAGCATGATAGGACAAGCCAGTCCCCAAAGCTCTGATACCATTTGATGTGAGACGAGAGTCAAGGATGAGCCGTTGGTGTGCATGAGGTGGGCGCAGTGTCAGCAGTCGGTTCACAACTTTACTCGAATGCGGGGATTGTTCAGGAGGCACTCCGTGCTGCGCTCGACAGGGGGGGTGGGCATTGTGCTGGCCACGCTCGGAGGGGGGCGTCGCCTTGCTTGGGAAGACATCGTCGAGCTCAGGAAGATGGCTTTACTCAAAGGGGAATGGAGGCACTCGCCCATGCACGCTTGGGAGCGTTGACGTGCTTGGCGGTGGGGAGCACACCTGTGTGGTCGGAAGGGGGTGCTCGGAGGCCTGGGCTCAAAAGGGGGGAGGATCTGTGGTGCTACTCACCCTCTGGTGATGACCGACGACAGCGGGGATGGTGGGACTATCGCGGTGGGTTCGGTGGGGCCTCAGGCTTGGTCGAGTAGTGGTCAACTACTCTGGGTAGCTGGGTGCTGGTGTGCTCGTCGGGACCTTGATTGGGAGGAGGGCAGATGGGGTGGGAGCGAGCGTGCGGGAAGGTGGCCTTGCTCGGAGGCCAAGCACGGGCCGAGCATGGGAATGGAGGTACTCGCCTAAGCATGATCGGAATGCCAACATGCTCCGAGGAACATTGCCTTGCTCGGAGGGGAACAAAGGCACAGGGGAAGATGGGGAAGTGGAAGAGGGAGCCTAAATAGCGATTACTAAAGTAATCTAGCTAGGATAACGTTGAAAACAAAGGTGGTGGAGTCTCTCGCCCGCCCCCTTCTCAGGAATGGTACAACCAGGGTTCT
The DNA here is from genome assembly GCA_024336825.1 of Amorphophallus titanum. Taxonomy (NCBI): domain Eukaryota; kingdom Viridiplantae; phylum Streptophyta; class Magnoliopsida; order Alismatales; family Araceae; genus Amorphophallus; species Amorphophallus titanum. The sequence goes on from JANBPO010003090.1 coordinate 16,188,130, forward strand.
CCTTCACCTTGAGGGTGGCGGTGGAGGAGGTAGACTGTGGTGGCAGGGCAGACAGAGGCGAAGGGGAAGCTTAGCCAGGCCTTCTCACCCGACCCCATCTCAGGGCTGACGCGGCTGAACTTCTCTATCCACCTCCAAGGCGATGACGGCGGTGTTGGTAGTCAAAAGATGGCGACGAAGGCAGAGATGAATGGTAGAGGTGAGCGATGGTGGGGACCCATCTCAAGAGGAAGGGGAAGCTCGGTTGGGGCTTCTCGCTTGCCCCCATCTCAGGAATGATGTAGTCAGGCTTCTCCTTCGCCTTGAGGGTGACGGTCGTGGTCAGAGACGGTGACGGTGGCGGTGGAGTTCGACGGTGAGGTGAACAGCAGAGGAGGAAGTTTGTGGGGCTTCGATGGGGCTTCTCACCCATCCTCTTCTCAAGAACGATACAGTAGAGCTTCCACGTATGTCCTCCATGTCGGAGCGGAGTGGGGTTGGGCTTCTCACCTGAGGTTCCAAAATGGAGGGATAACACAATAGCTATGGCTAAATTCAAAACTATTCTCATTGCATTGTTATCTCGTAATAGGAGAGGGAAGATACATATAGGGGGAAGGGAAAGCTAAAATGTCACAAATACATTGATTACAACTCGAGAAATAGCACTAATTGAAGTCCTAGGACACCGAAGTGCCGGGGGTTAGGAGTTGGCCATTCTGGCATCTGCAGGGAGCAGGCGGTCTCTTGGGGATCATCCCCTGAAGGAAGCGGCCCTCGGGTGGCCATCTCTTTCTCCTGGGCTTGCTGGAGCTGCTGACGATGCCATTTTTCATTCCCATCATAGAGTTAATCTCACACCGAGGAAACCATCCTCTGATGGTCAACTTATCCTCAGAAATCTGCCCGTAGCAACCAACACTACGATCTTGGACCTGTGGGTCATGGGCCCACAAGGCTTTCACTGCACACTCTAATCCACATGAGCAACCATCATAACAACTCAGGATCCGCCATCCCAACAATTCTCGACTTGGCTGGCTAACTTTGGACAATAGGGTGAGGAAAGCTCAATTACCTCGAACCCAGAGCACAGATTCTCTCTCTCATAGCTGGCGATTCTCCTGCAACTCCGCAGGCTCCGAACCGCAAAGCACCAAAAATCACAACACCAGCCACCAATTCTTGCAAGAGTAGTCCAACTGGCACTCAACCTTCCGAAACAGCGCCAATGCACCCTTACACACTAAGGAAATGAGCATCGCTTCTCACAGGCAGCCACATTGCCAAAACACCAAACACGTCTCACATGGACCTCATGGCACACAAGGGAGGCCAACTAATCCGACACACAATGCAAGACAACAGAACTTAGCAAAATGTTGTTCTCCTCGACCAAGGAGAAACCAGCATACCTCTTACGAAATAGGAGATCTCCACGCTCGACCTGATCTTGAACCTCACACACATTGGAAACTGCATCCTCCAGCACTAGAAAAATCATTGCAACCATCAGGTCAGCTCCCCCGACAACACTCATCAAGTGTCTGTCGGACCACACTCACAGCATCTCCGGGTGCACCATCATCTCAATTCGTCGAACTGCATTTCATCGAGCCTCGAGCACTGACTCTGCTGATCGCCGGCCACACTCTACCACAACGGTTAAGCTAGATGCTGCCACACACTCATTGCCAATGCCTGCCTCTGATCCCAAAACCATTAATATGCCAAAACACTTACCGAGGAGCGAAGAAAATCACCAAAAGATGCCAGGCTCGAAGGCTGCTACACCTCTAGCCACTGGACATCATTCTCTCGAATCCGTCCGTGCTAACACAGATCCATTCTTGATACTCAGGTCCTCAAAATATCCATCTCCTGAGCTACTACCGCGCGGACCACCATGCCAAGAGCCACAACACGAACCATGATCAGCACCTGCCAAATCTTATCCTCGACTCCTGAACTTGCCGCGGAACCTTCACAACTCATCTACTGCCTCGTATGACGCATCCAAGAGCAGTGCAATAGCCCCAAATTCCACAACCTGGGCCATGAACCAAGCCACTGCGATATAATCTCGAACCAAATCTAGAGCTAATACAGCCCATTTCGCACATAGAAGTGCATGACTTAGAGCTCACTGGGACAACTCTGCCCAATCCTGCCTCGAAATCTATAAAAATAATCAAGACCGACACATCATTTCTGACGCCACAGAGCACGATGAGAGCATCAGGCTTGACAATTAGTAGCTCATCAGGAAAATCTTCTGCTCACCTGAGCACATCTCTTGATCAGAGCACCCGCTCTGCCGCCTCAAACCACAATCTCAGCACCTCAGGGGCTAGATAAACCTCAAAATGGGATGGCCAAACTCAACATCAACACCTTAAAGCAAACCCACGGCCACTTAACCATGAATAATCCGCACTAATCACCTGACTTCGCTGCAAAGTCCTTGAGTGCACCACCGCAACAACACACCTTCCGGTAACTCCGCCTACCACAGCACAACCGGGGCCACCGCCAATGGGGAAGAAAGCTCTCTATCTCATTCCTCAGGCCCTACGCCGGCACTCTAACAATAACTGCAACTGCCTTCACAGCGTCAACGCAACACACTCAACCTCTCATGCAAGAAATAAAGCGAAAAATAAACACAAAATCCTAGGGAAGCTACCGACTGTACTGGACCTTATGGACTCTGATCACTGTAATATCTTGAACTCCCATGTACATCTACAACACTCGCTCGGATACCATCTGTAATGACCCAAGATCTGGATATCGGGAATAGCCTGATACCATTTGAATCCTGGCCCACCGCCCACGAGTCGGAGGGCTCGAGAGGGCTAAAAGGTGTGTGTGGAGGTACATAGAAATATGAAATAAAGCAGGAACAACAATTATAATAACAATTAAACAAGATATTCAATCATATTCTAAAATGGTTAAGAAAGCTCAATTACTGGAGGATGCTATGGAGTTGTCTGACAAGGTCAAAGTGAGAATGGAAAAGAAGGAGCTAGTTAATGGCAACAAGTGACCAAACGATGAGGATGGCATTCCAAACGGCAAGAAGCAAAAGGGGGCAAAGTGCAAGCATTGTGGGAATGAGGGTCACAAATCCGAGAAGTGTCGCTAGACGAACGGAGCTTGTTTTCGTTGTGGAAGCCAAGACCATAAGGTAGCTGACTTTCCCCTTCCCAAAGATGAACCTCCGCAGTGAAAGGATCATAAGGAAGTGCAGCGTCAAGGGAGATTGCAAGCAATAAGACAAGTCAAGCCTACTGACGATGAAGTAGCTAGAGTTACCCCTTAACCTTAGCTTAGGTTTCCTTAGCTTAGCTTTCTTTCCCTAGATTCTAGATTATTGCTATCATGCCTACATGATCATATCTAAACGTTTAAAGGGTAGAACTAGATACCCCACTATTGCATGTGAATTTGGGGACCAAATTCTTTTAAGTGGGGAAGGGTGTAGCACCCCTGACAAAATATTAAGAGATAAAATCCCTAGACAAATTTAAACCAAAATAAAACATGGGCTCCTTAAAACTCAAAATTTTCAAAATCCATAACTATACACAAGAAGGTCGATAGAAGATATAACTATATATGTAAATAGGGCCTTCAAACAACTCATGTTTGAGTGGCCCAAAACATTACTTATGTAAATAAGGCTTAGGCACATGCACGTTATGTGGACCTTAAGCCCAAAACCATAGAAGTACAAAAAAAAAGAAAACACTCGACCAACCCAGCCCATTCACCTTGGGTTTTTTCCTCCATCGAATAACGCCACAGCATGCCCAACCCATATACTCGAACGCCTGCATGAGTTGCAAACTTTTAGGGTTTTTAAGAAAACTAAAACGACAGGCAGCGGATGAAATAGTAGGGTGATCAACACAGGGAGTAACGCTCGGAGGAGACTTTAGAACCTTACCACTGATAGTCTTCGAACCCACTAGAATCCCCAACCCTCTATAAGTAAACCCCCCAACGAACGTGCAACACTTGTTGCTGCATTCGAAGGAGGACCCGGTCCTGCTGTTGCATATACGAGAAGCCATATCCTTCCCTTCTTCCTCTACTTGAACTTGTGGACGTGTGAAGGCGTGGTTGTCTTCCCTGCATCCGTTCTTCATCCTCTGCTTCCTATCTTCCTCCTACTGCCCGTCCAAGCAACGAAGGAGCCTCTGCTTCTTCTTCCTCAAGTGTGTTCCTACTGCTGTGGGTTTCATCTTCAACCTTCTATTTCCCTCCAATCCTGTTCGTCATCGCATCCAAGGGTAGATTTTCTCAAAGAACTGAAGCCCAATACAGTAGTAGTTAGGTTTGCATGTTTGAAAGTAATGATATTGTTCTCCCTAATCATCGTTTTACTTTGTTTTACCTAAGTTTTAGTTACTATTGCATGGTTATCTTAATTGATTAAATAATTAGAGCATGTTAAATAATTTTATATCAATGTAACCACATATCTAAAAATCATAAAATATATGTGACTAGAATCCTCATGATTTATCCTTAATTTCCATGTAGTTACATGGTTTCAAAAAGAAAAAGAAAAAGGAATTCGATATTTAAACGCCACAAAATTTATGTAGCAGCTGCAAATGGAAATGGGTCTAGCATCCACCCAGAATTAGCTATAATGCACATGTCCCCACCATCTCAAACAACTTTCATGAACTTTATGTCCTACTGTTGCTACACTACCATCAATCCAATAGGTTAAGTTCTCTTCCTCTCTTCTCACACATCCACTTAAAACATTCTCATGTCAACTATCATATCTTGTCAATGTGGTTTCCCTTTGATAGCCCAGCACACTACCTATACAACACAGCTGGCCAAACGGTCACTTTAAAGAACGTCTCTCCAATATAAAAGGAATGCAATATATCTGGAGCCTTGGAAGATGCATTCCATTTTAGCCAAGAAGCTATAATACTGTGGACAAGCTCCTTACTTATATCCCACTTTCCCTCTAACAACCTAGATAGTTAGACTGGCCTTTTTATGCAACTCTTGATTGTCTAAGCAAATAATCAATTTATTAACATTCTACTTTGTGAAGGCCTTGGATTCCAAGGCATCCTTCCATAATCACAGCTTATACGCTAGTCCTTTCTTTAGTCATATCCTCCAAAATTCACATCATTGGAAGTACCATATACTAAGGCACTTCCTCTTGAATGTGGGCAGCTAATTCTGCATTTGGCTTGGCTCATTTATATTCCTGAAAAGATTCAATTATTTCTTGTCCTCTCATCATAATGTAACAATGTTCAGATAACTATTTAAAATCGATATAGATCCCATTTAGTAGCAAGATCCATATCTAGAGATTATGCCTTTAACTTCATTTGATAGCTCAAACAAGCTTGTCAGTTTAGATTAAGTCATTTTAGTATGCAATGAGCTCAAGTCCAGTTCGAATTTGGGTAAATTGCTGAAGGAGCGAGGCTCGAATGAAGCAAAGCTAAAGAGCTGGAACTCAGTTCAGGTTAGCGCTACACACCCTACCCCTCCCCCCCAAACCACCACTACCAAAAATCTGCAAACGAGTCCCCCAATCATAAGATTTCCAGATCTCATTGAGAGTTGACCTTTTTGTACCTTTCTAGATATGGTTCTTATTATTGTTTCTGTCATTGTCATTATCAAGCGAAAATGATAGATATTTTTAGCCCTGAACAACACATATCTACAATGAATAGTACCACAATCTCCTTGTCGCTAAAATGATAGTTAAGCATTTACCAAAATGGGTAGGAACAAATCAAAGGTAACTGCTTTGTTAGAGATAGTGCATCATCCAATGATAAGCTCAGTTAAGCAGGTTTCACATCTTTACAACATCTAACATGCCAATAAAAGGTTAAATCAAGAAACATGAGAATATTTGATTATAGCTGCTCATTTTCATCTGTTCTATTAGTTAGATATGTATCATGAGCAAGATTAATTTGTATCCTATAGGTGCATCAAGCATCTAAATCTTGCAAAAAAGTGCTCACATCCATGGGATAAATCTACTCTTGCATGAAGGTACAAGACGGTTTCCTCAATTGAAAAAGGAGAATCAGAAACAATGTGCCCCTCAGAACCACCCGACCAGTGGACACCAGTGCTGCAACAACTTTCCCGGACCGCCTTCCAGGACGTGGGCCCCACGGTCGAAAGTCTCGGCCATCCCCCTTTCCGCCCCCCTTCCCAGTACGAGAGACCACATTTGCATGTTTTCTTTACTTCTACGAGTATTTATTACACTTTCTCAGTCTAATGGTCTTTCTATTTGCTGGTTAATTTGTAGGAACTTCGTCGTCGACTTGCAGGGCTCCTTGTTCTTAGCTGGCTGAGAGCGAGGACAGAAGAACCCACCATCTCTTGTTACTAAGGCATTCACGATCATCCTACTCCTGTGAGGCCCAGGTATGGGTCACTGGCGATCACACCTACTTCTATTTTCCTAACCTTTGCACTGCAGGTAGTAGTAGCAATAGTTCGAAGGGAGAACACGCGCACGCCACCTTTCGTCGCTTCACCTTCCGGCGCCTACAGATGGTTAGCAGCATTTTTGACATGTAAGTTTCTTTTCTTTGTTGCATTCAATTGATCTGTTCTCATCTAGCAACAGTCATCAAACACATGTCCATATTCACTACAGTAAAAGCAACGCACAAGGGATTTGGCATTCTTCTCATGTACATGTGCATTAAGCCTTTGTGAGTGAGCATGGATGCCACCATGTTGATCATGAGAGTGAGTCCTGCCTTTCAGATGCCAACAGTCCTGTACTGTGTGGCTAATTTTTCCACAGTGAAAGTAGCAAGAATGAAGATTTCTTTTGGTGGCCTTGGGGTGCGTCGATCTGTCTTGAGGGGTGTGTCGACGCACTGGGTCATACTTTGGCTTTTGAACATGAGTGCACTGAGCACACTTTGTCCCATCATCGACCTGTCCTTTGCCATTGCTTTCTACATCATTTCTCCTGTTCATGCCTACTCTTAGCTCATCATTCTCCAAGAAAAAGAAATCATGCACTATGTGACTAAGCATAAACACTGAACATTCATTTTATGGGAGGCATGATGTTTTGCATTGAGTTTCCTAGCATGCATATCAACACAATGTTTTTCAACATGACTTGTTTTCTTTTTTTTTATTTTTGTTCTGTTTTTGATTTTTCTAGGCTGCATGGGGTCTTGGGAGACCACTAGAGGCTGGCTTCATATGAGCCAAAGACAAGGGATGTATGCAATTTGTTCTCAAAGGCCATTTTATTCACAATGTTGTAACCCAACCCTTCTCTCTGAAGATTCACTCTTGTTCCCAAGAGTCTATCTAAATTTACTTTGCCTTGAACAAACTTAGGTAGAGAATCATTTAAATCTTTGACATCATTTGCTAAAGAAGAGATTTACGATTCAAAATCAGTGAGGTCCTCCTCGCATGCAGCAAGTTGCTCATTGAGCATGACATTCACATTTTTGTAGTTCTCAATTTCCCATTCTAATGCATGGATTTTTTCAGAACAGTTATCAACTACATTCTTACCTTTCTCAAAGGTAGCCAATTTTTCAATCAACATTTTGTTTTGATCTAATAGCTTTTCATTTTCTTCAAGCAGTCTCACATCATGTGTTAACCCATCAAGCATTGTTTGATCACTAGACATTGACTTAAGTTGGTTTTGAATTTGTCTGGCATTTTCTTCAAACTTAGTAATTTTAGCTTGCAGGGTTCCATTTTCATCTTTCAAACAACCAACGTGTTCTTTGTGCATATCTAAATCAATCATGAGCACCAGTGAGACCTCTTCTACGCCTCCAACCAGAGTGTATCTTTGGGCGACTCTCCTGATAGAATTTTTCTCTTCCGCCGTGGCCTCTTAAGGATAAGACTGATCTTGACAATATTTTGTAATCTCATAGTACCATGGCTTTTCCTCATAATCCAATTCTTCTTCTAAGTCCATTAGCATGACCTCTTTATTTTCGATGATCTCTCCTTCCTTAACCTTCTTCAGCAACTCCTCCTTAACCCTAAGGAAAGTTGGATCCTTAATGGCGGTACTAAGATGTCTATGAATGATGACAAGATAGAAATTCATCTTGAGAGGAAAGGCAAAGGAAGAAGCTAGTGAAGCGAGAGCATCAGCTTGAATGTTTTGGTTACGAGGAACATGGACAAAGATCAACTTAGAGAAGGCTTAGCATAAGTAGATGTGAGTTCTTGGTAGGGTTTATGTTTTGGATCGAGCGTGCGACATTTGGTGAGCACTTGGCGCAGAATAAGCTGACTATAACTTACAATCTGTAATTGGGTGACACCATATAGATGAGTGGCACCCAGTCTAGCCAGAAGAGGCTCGTATTTAGCTATATTATTTGTAACAGGAAATGTAAGCTGAAAGGCTGGTGAAATGGTGGCTCCCTCAAGTGATAGGCGAACAATGTCGATACCCTTTGTAGATATGTGTAAGTGAATGAAAATGAAATGGAATATGAAGGGTGTGATGTGTGCCAAACTCAAGCAAGAAATGACATGGAATCTAAAGCATGTCGGTATATCATCTCAGAAATGGAAACTAAAGTAGTAAATGAACTAAACTAATACACGCCATGGGCATGGAACAATGATAGAAATAAAAGGAAAGACACGCCATGGGCGTGGAGCAACCAAGAAGAAGGAAGCGATAAGGAATAGAGAAAGATGATGATAAATACCCAAAAGATAGATGTGATCGCCACCAAGGCCTGTAACACAGAGGGGACTGTAGTACGTACCTTGGAAAGGAGCGGAGTGAAGGCACACTCGCACACGTGATAAAACTCAAGTGCAGAATAGAAAACGGTCCTCCTGTGGCCACAAAGATGAAATAAACAGTCTCCGGATGGCCGCAAAGAAAGCCTGACAGTTTGAAGATGACCGCTAAGCGCACCCAGAAAATTAAACGTGGAACTCAATTCTCCCTCCCTTCTGGCCGGCCAGAAGGGTTGGGCCTCATCTTAGGAGTGCTGTAGACCTACAAAAGAATGTAGAGACAAAAGAAAACAACCCAATTAGATCTGAAAAAGTGTAGTATCTATAAACCAACAATAATGAACATGCATGAATGGAAGGGTGAATACCTGGGGGTTGGTGAATTTTTAACCCCTACGGGGCGTGAAAAATAGTAGGAGAATGTTTGAAAATGAAGAATGAACGTGGAAAGACAAGGAAAATAGGAAGAAATGGATGGTATGGAGATGCAAAGATGGACAAAAGAACAGCACGAAATAACACCAAAGAAACCAAAACTAGGAATACTCCCTGGACCAGATGACCCTAGGACGTAGGATACACGTTCTCCCTGGTTGAGACTCGCTCTAGAATGCGGTAGCACTTCGTCGTGACGTCCAGAAATCTCCTCCCCAAGCCATGAAGTCAGGGAAAACTCGACAGGTAAATACCCGCATAAACCATGAAACTCACTCCGGGACACACAAAGGCGCTCCGAGACCCACGGATTTAGATCTAAAAAATCTGAGGCGTTATAGTCCTCCCCTCCTTAAAAAAATTTCAGCCTCAAAATTTGAGGCAACCACAAACTCAAGGGAAAGAACAACACACCCAGCTGGCAACGCTCCTAGAGCTCCAATCAAATACTCGACCCTCGTGAGAACACAGATCCTCAGGGACATAGCTAGACCTTAATCACAACCAAAATGCCTTGCTCATCATCCAATACACATCACTCATTAGAGCAGGCATAATGCAAAAGAATACAAGTCTGGCATCACCTTAGCCATAACAGAATCCAATCATGGCATCGCTGCCATCATCTCGTTCATCAAGGAGGTGCAATCCTTGTTACGAGAAATAGCCACCGATCAAACTTCATGCTCGGCGGACCAACTGATCATCAGCTTCCCTACCAGCTGACTGATCTCATGCCCTGCACGGGGAGCAAGAAGCACTGAGCCTCGACTAGCCCACACAGTCATGCCAACTGACTGCGACAAATCCGCTGGCTCCATGCCATAAACCATCTCACACCTGGCAAGCCGAACACTAATAACGGCACAAGACTAGCTCTAGTCCAGACATGAACTTTGATAATTCCCAGATCTAATACAGGAAAAGGCACATCTTATAATCGACCACCCAAGGCCTGATTGGCACACACCTCTCACCATTCTCGAGCCACAACAACCAGCATCTTCTATCTGTGAAAGACCAATCGCCAATCACCATCTGTTCATCAATGGGAAACCTTGACATACTCACTTCTTTCACCTTTCCTGGTCCTTCATGATGCGAGATGGATAGCGGACTTGACCGATTTGCAAGCGAACCTAGGACTCTAACCAAGCTCGTGACTCATCCCTTAGCGAGGGAAGCGTGCGGACGTGCACTGTTGAGAAATGGACAGTGAGCTAGGGTGGTCAACTCTCACTTTCGTGCTCGGATCGGGCCATGGGACGGGTCTCACTCTCGCAACGGTGATTAAAATAATATAAAGAGCTAATTAACCTATCACTCATGCAGCGACATTCAAGAACATATATGAAATCAGCACAATGCCAACTAAGAAGGGTGGCGAGTGTACCTCCACGCTCCGGGCGTGATGAAGACGACCCCGGCCAAGACCGTAACTCCCTGTACAATAATTTAACAATAATTTACAGAAATACAATTCACTACCCACTCCACGCAGGGAGGTAAAGTGCTACAAGTGGGGCCCATAAGGACCGATCTTGGGTTGACGGGCAGCTTCTAGGGCAGCTTTGATGGTTCTGGTGCACTGCTACTCGGTCGACAGCTTGCTGTCTCGAACTGGTTCTGCTGTCACAGCACTGCGCGACCCGACGAGAATGCCTTCTGCGATCAGCTCCGATGTCAGATCGACGCGAGACCAGCGCCGTTGGAAATCTCTCTTGGAGAACTTGAAACCCAGGCTGTTACAAGAATTTTTATGGCACTGGGTTTTTGTGTGGGGTATTTATGAACTGGCTGACTCCTAAGCTCAGATCTGACTGGACAGATTCTGATTTGCCTGATGATGCACATTGATCGAGGGCATCGGATTTTTCATTCAAAGTGTTTCTTCGGAAGCTACATTGTTTTCCTTTGTTTCTTGATTTCTTATTTTTATTTCTGAACTTCAAACTTATCATCAGTGTGTGTGTAACTGTGCGATATTGGCACAGGCTCAGTTTTCTGAGCATAGGTGTGGGGGGGGTGTGTAAGCCCGTGGAAGCTGTGAATCAACGTGTGTTTGGGGTTTATCCCCGGAAGCTGTTTGACAGTGTGTGTGTGTGGAGGGGGTTCATCCCCGGAAGCTGTGAATCAGCGGCTGTTTGGGGACTTGTTCACGTGTGTGTTTGTTTGGGGACTTGTCCCCGTGTGTGTTGCTACGGTTGCAGCGTGGTAGCCTCACCGAGTTTGGTGAGAGGTGGACGTAGGTTGACACTGCGGTGCAACCGAACCACCTTAAAAATTCTTGTGCCTCTATGAATGCATGTGCTACTGTTCCATATTTCTCCTATCCCCATTCACAGCTAATTGGCTGAGTTGTTTCATATTACAACTATTTGTAGTGTGCAGGAATCTGGTCTGTGACTGTACTGTGCACTACTTGTGTTCGACCACATTAACCCACACACCGCTGCATTTCAAGATTTCTACACACCTATTGTTAAGTTAGAACTCAGTACAGTTAGCTTTCCAGTTTGTGAAGATTCCGTTGTGCTTCATCTGTGTGTTTCTTATGAGATTTAGCATCTTAGTTTTTGTTTTTGTGTCTTAGCTTGAGAAAGGGCGAAATCAATTCACCCCCCCCCCTCTTGTTTACGTTTGCAGGAAGGGACCAAACATACTCTTTTACTCGTGAGGAGACCTTGCAAATTTTCTTCGTGTCGCCGTGAAGGGCTATTGAACCTCCCAGCATCAGCCAACCATCAAGCAACAGGCGCTGCACTACACCAAAGTTATTGTCCATACCACGAGGTGGTAGGCCACATCATTCACAATTGCTAGGCCTTCAAAATCCTCGTCGAGGACTTAATCAAACAAGGGGTTATCAATATGGATGACTCCTTGGTTTGCCTGCCACAGCTAGACAAACAGGGGAGTTTGAACTTCTCTGTCAATGTCATACATGCTTCGGCTATATTCCAATTCCCTGAGTCAGGAAAGGAAGGAGCCAACTCTCAACCGCCTAAATCCACACTGTGGTATCCAAGGCGGCAACCCTTTCATCAGTGCCCTTTCCCCAAGGAAGACACTGAGAAGATCTTCGACACTCTTGGAGGAGGCTCGAGTGATGGCGCATGACCCGCCGTCTTACTATAATGAAACGGCCAAGGGTCACCCCCATTACTGCAAATATCATGCCCGAATGTCTCACCTCACTGGGGAATGCCCGGAGGTCCAAGACTGTATTGAGGCCCTCATCCAAAAATGAGAGATTGATGCGCAGGGGAATTCAACGGCGAGGCAGTGTCTCAAAGAGGTCACTGTGAAGATTCTTTGGCAAGCTCAGCAGGGGTAGGTCAGGCCACAAGACCAAGCCCACCTCTAAACCGGTTCAAACGGGCAAGTCTACAGGCGAAATTCCCCAGCCGAACACTAAAGGTAATGCCCTGTGCGAGGAGCCGAAAGCCCAGAGTCCAACAGGCGAAGCCATGGTTGGAGGTTCTATGTCCACAGCAACCTGCTAGTCTGCCCATGAACCCACCTTCCCCATGTCCAAATGCACTGAAATTTTTATTGGGGGTTCTGTCCACCTACTCCATTGTCCAAAATTTTCTTGTGAATTTAGAAGTTCGTTTAAATTTTCTAATAATTCCTCTCAGATCCTATATCTGTGTTGTCCTGTGCGGTTCAGATCTGACACTTGCCCACTATAAAACCGCCAGAAAATCAAAATCTCCATAAAACCTTTCATACAAAATATCTCCATCCTTCTATCTTCCTCCTCTACAACTTTCATGAAGAACTCAACATCCCGGTCTGAGGTTTACATCATGGTCAACACCAGTTCTCAGACAGATCTCAGTCTGCCAGACCAGATCTGAGACTGCAAACAGCCCTGTTCAAAATTCTACCATCGAAATTCCTGCCTTGCTAAAATTTCTAGAGGTATAGAGGGTCGAAGGATTTCAAGAGAGCTTCCCAACGACTCTGGTTTTGCATCGATCCGACATCGTGGAAGATCACAGCGACGGATCTTGCCGGAACGTGCACTAAAAAATGGAAGCTTCAGGTCCGAGACAGCAAGCTCCAACACTTGGCGATCGGAGCCGCCCGACCTCCGACCGGTGTTCCAGCCTGGCCGTCGTCCAGGGAAGCGAGCCACCAGGTGCCACCATCATAGCAGGACCCACCCCGTCAGGTCTGGAGGACTGAGCAGTACATGAGCCCCACGGACCCGCAGATCGCGCCATCCGGACAGCACCAAAACGTGGGTTTTGACACCGACGGAGCGACATCAAGATGCTACCCGTCAACCCACTTCCCATTACTCCTGGGCCCCACATGTGACCTGTTACCTCCCTGCGTGGAGTGGGTCGAAACATTTGTACCACTGTAAAATTTTTTAACTAGGAGTACAGATTTGGCCGGGGTGTCTTCCCCACACGGAGAGCGTGGAGGTACGGTCGTAACTTCTTGGCGTTACATTTGCTTAGCTAGTATATGGCCGTCTGCCACTGTGAGTGCGATAGGATCCAGCCTATGAGTTCATGTCACCGTTGTGAGCGAGAGAGTGACCCATCCCGTGACTCGACCCGAGCACGGAAGTGAGTCGACCACCCTTGACTCTGTCGGTTGCTCAACCGCGCGGATCCACACTATCTTCGCTTGGGATGACGAGCAAGCTTGCGTTTCTATTAGCGACGTATAGCCCATAGGAACTCTTAGTGTCGGGCCAAGGCATCTCTAGTGTTCATGTGTTGCTGGTCGCGTCCCCATCTAGAGTTCGAGGTTCGCATCACTTAGAGTCGGTCCCTCAGTCCATCCCGCATCATGCTGTCTCCTTCCTCTTCCTCCTGCGGATTGCCTGCAACAAGAAGAAACGGTTCTTCTTCTTCTTCCTGGTTGCTGTTGCGTGAAAGGGGCTCGTATTAGCACCTGTGATACAGGACGCCGTTTAACATTTTTATTTTTCATTTTATACAAATGGCGTCCTTCCAGGAAGGCACTCATTTTCGATTTCTGTAATTTAATTTATAGTTTACAGAGAATAATTTCATGGCATGGATATGTTTTCAAAAATGTAAACAGATTAACGTCCACATGGTCAGGCATTAATATGAATTAACGTTCATGTTAACAGGTCTTTTATTAGCACTTGTTTGGCATTTATTCATTCGTCATTTGTTTGTTTATTATATATCCCTTTTTTATTATTTTTTTGGTTATCATTATTATTTTTTTAATATTTTATTTTATTTTGTCACTTTATTTAGCCGTTATTTGTTATTGTATTTTCTTTTATTTCTCACTTCTACCCCCTTTTTTTTATAAATTTTGTTAATTGTTTGTTGCACTTTAAACATTTTTATTTCCTCATTTGTTCGGGTAGGAGAGTGTTATTTCTATCGTTTGTTCTTCCCTTTTTTTAATATATGTGGAGGCTTGACCGTATGATCAGTTTGATGGGTTTAATGTTAATAATTGATTAGTATTAGTGGAGCATAGTTGCACTTACGTGCTTTGTTATTTTATTTGACGTGTGTATACATTAAGGAGGATGAGAAACGACGTGAGCATACATGTGTTTGCATGTGTTTCATGAGTGTGAGTGAGGGTGTATGGTTAAAACGGCGCGAGGGGCATATGTGATACGGCGCGGTGGTGGTGTTGTATGTTTGGTTTCGCTAAAACGGCGTGGGCTTGGTTTTTCTTTGTTTTCTTGGTTTTATATTGATAAAGGGATTGTGGAGAAGTTTGAAACGGCGTGGGGTGGCATGGGTCGCGCCGGGTAACGGTGAGAGTTTGTTCGTTTTATTTTATTCTATTTTTATTTATTATTTATTTTATTATTTACTTATTATTTTTATTCATCATTTATTATCATTATTATTTTTATTTTCGATCCTGCAAGTGTCCTCGCAAAAAAAAATCCGACAGCGGCCCCCCTAGGCCCGGAGGATTACGGGATAAAAGCGGAGGTCCAACCTTGATGACGGACTCTCAAATGCCGGGAGGCCAAACACGATGACTGGTGGAATGGACGGAGACCCCCGAGCCCACAAGGGGTTTCCGTGTGTCCATGGATTACCCAGGTTGAGATAGTGTTCATCATTATGGCAGTTTAATATTCACTCGGAGAGTGATCATTTTAAAACGGCACGAGAAGCAAAGCCTTGAGACGATGCGACAGCGGTTAAATCGGAAATCACCCCGAAGGTGAGGAGAGGATTAAAACGGCGCGATAACGCGAGTCGGATCGAAACCAGTGCGGTACGCGTAGCTGAAGAGGTTAAAACGGCACGGTCAAAACATAGGTAAAGAGTTGAAACGGCGCCATAGATGTAGGTATAGGGGGAGGTTTGATACGGCGCGCCCCTTGAAGGGTGCACCGGTTAAGGGCGCGCCATTTCAAGACGTGCCGTTTCAAAGGCGCACCGTTTTAAGGCACCCCGATGAACCATGGCGCTGATTCAACTCTATTTCTCAAAAATCGAGCTCCAACTGACTTATTTTCAAGTATTATTGAAGCGTTTCAGAAACTTTTAAGTGTTCATTAAAATAGTATTGCATCGGGTCAGTCCCAGACGACTCGGTGATCAGATCGTAAGCTCACGCGAGGTTCATACTCTAGCGTGGCGATTGCTCCGAGGTGGGTCGGTTTATTATGCTAACTTATTAGGCGATCTTTATGCGCTCTCGAGTCAAAAATCTGGTAGCATCTCCCTATCCTGGAGGACGTGTTGGGGAGAAACGGGGAGTACTCCTGTGATGGTATTTTCGGGGTTTAAATGGGTCCTCTCCGTGCTAGAGAGGTTGGGGACTAGTTTTTCCTTGTTTTTCCCTTCACGTGGGCGTGAACGGGACGTAGAATGGAGTTTTTCACGATTTTCACCATTTTTGGGTTTTCAGAATAGAGGCGGTCCTAACAGGAACCGCCACTGGGTGAGGCGTTCCCCAAGGAGGCTGCCACTCTCCCGTTTTACCGTGTTTTGGGTAGTGGTCTCGCAATGGACCACTATGTTGGCGTAGCGGTCCATGCATGACTGTTTCATGGCTGGTGCGGCCAGGGGCTGGCCGCCACCCCTTCTTCTATAACCCTGCGTAGTAACAGCCTTGAGGCTAACCGTCGCAGAGGCTTGCAGTCAGGCCGGGGCAGCCACTTGGGGGTGAGCGGCCTCGGTGCTTGTTGTTTCTATTGGTGACGGTCTGGGAGGTGATCGTCCCTCATCCATGCTTTCCGGATAGTAGCAGTCTTTCCGTGACCGCCTTAGGTGCTTTGCGGCCCAAAGTGGATCGCTTACCATTTGGTTGCGGCCCATAGTGGACCACCATGCTGCCAAGAGGCCTGGGCGACGACCACCTAGGTCCTAGGTGTTTCTAGAGTGTACCGGTCCTGGCTGGTCCGCTAGGCAGGGCTTAGCTATCTAGGGGTAGATTGCTAGGCTTGGGTTGCAGTCCTCAGAGGGCCGCCCATTGATTTGACGGTCCAGGGAGGACCGCCACCCTATTTTTCGTGCTATTTGTGTTCCGATTGTATTGTGTTGACCCCTGGTCGACCCGGTTGTGACCCAGTGGTCGACCTTCGATCTCGTGGATGTCTCGGACACCCACGAAAATTTTATGTCTGTGTTGTGGGGTGTCTAGAGATACCGTGCTACCTCGATTAACGTGCCCATAGGTTTTAGAGTCAGGGTGACTCCATATGTTCTGGGCTTTTTGTGTTATGCTTGATCGAGTCACCGTGTATCCGTGTGAGTGCGGTGGGTTTTCCCCCGCACGTCGTGGGTTTCTCCTGAAGGTGGTTTTCGAGTGGGTCATGCGTTAAGGCCTTAGACTGCGAGTCCAATCACCCAGCCTAGGACAGGAGGTTTCCCGCTTTCCCTGGGATGGGGAATCGGCTTGGGGGCTTGTGAGCTACCTTGGGAATCGTACTTTTGTGTTTTCTGCGTGGGTCGTGTGTGCGGCCTGTGGACTGTGAGTCCAATTACCCAACTTGGGGCTAGAGGTTTTCTTAGTTCCCTTTTTGAGTGAATGGTCTCGACAGTTGTGAACTGTCCCGTGAGCCATCGTGCCGAGGTTTCTGACCCTAGGGTTAGGGTAGATTGACGGCATGGCACCCTTCGGTGTAACGGTCATGACCTCAAGTCTTGTGACTCAAGGACCGTTGAATTTAGTGAGTTTAGAGGACTATCCAGAGTCCAGTGGCTTAGTGCCACTTGATTCTTCGCGACTTTCGTGCAGGGTGCGTGTGTGATTCTCGGAGTTTCTCCTCGGAGAGTGGTCACATCAGTGACTCTCCACTAGTTGTAGCCTTCCGACACACGTGTGGTGCCACCAGGGAGTGGTGGCAAGGCTTTACCCGAGAGAGACGATTTTTAGACTGGTTCCCGTAGGGCTCCACGGCGAAAACCCGAAAGGGCGGTGAGGTTGGTAATGTGAAAAAAAAAACTCTCCTTTCCCAGTCTGCCTTCTGGGTGGGTCCATCATATTGATGCTTGGGCTATGCCTCCCATGTTGTTCCTATAACACTTAGCCCCACCGGGGCATCCCGACAATGTTACACTCCGTCCCGCCGGGACCACCAATGTCATCATTTGCAATTGACTTGGCCCTTCGGCCCCTCAGGCTGTCAAGTCTGCCCATTTCTTCACAAGAGTTGGCCCACGCGCCCCTTGGCATGTCAGCTCCACTCATCTTTCAGGTCTCCTGGGGATTTGGGTAATATGTCTTTCTGGGCTATCTAAATCGACCTCCTCTCGTCCCACCGGGCTTGGCCGCACGTCCCTCTCGGGCTGCCAACCCATCCTCCGCCTCCTGGCCTTCAGACTTGACTTATCTGTCCCACCGGGATTGTCAGGTTCATTCCTTCCCTCTTGGGTTTGGCCTCAGCATACCCTCTCGGGTCGCCAACCCATCTCTTCCCCATTGGTATTCCGGTTTGATTCTCACGTCCCACCAGGGCTATCAAACATATCTTTGTCCCACTCGGACTGGTCTCAGTACGCTCTCTCGGGCTGCCAACCTACTTTGCCTATCGACTTTCGGTTTTGACTCTCACGTCCCACCGGGACTGCCAAAACCTATCATTGTCGTACCGGACTTGGTCTCAATATGCCCTCTTGGGCTGCCAACCCACTACTACCTTTTGGTCCCTTCGGGTTTGGCCTCAGTACGCTCTCTCGGACTGCCAACCCATTATGCCTATCGGCTCCTTTCTATCCTTCTGGGTTTGATCTCAGTATGCTCTCTCGGCCTACCAACCCATTATGCCTATCGGCTCCTTTCTATCCTTCTGGGTTTGGTCTCAGTATGCTCTCTCGGGGTACCAACCCACTATGCCTTTCGGCTCCTTTCTAGCCCACCGGGTTCGGTCTCAGTATGGTCTCTCGGGCTACCAACCCATTATGCCTTTCGGCTCCTTTCTATCCTTCTGGGTTTGGTCTCAGTATGCTCTCTCGGGCTACCAACCCACTATGCCTTTCGGCTCCTTTCTATCCCACCGGGTTTGGTCCAGTATGCCCTCTCGGGCTGCCAACCCCATTTGCTCGACAGCTCACAGATTTGGCTCATACGTCCCACCCGGGCAGTCAAATCTACCCATCTGTTCCACCTATGTGACACACATATCCCTATGGGAGTGCCACTTTCTCTTTGCCTTTCGGCATTATAGGTTCAAAAAAAAGAAAAAAAAACGGGGTTAAAAATATTGATGCCCCAGCAGACTTGGTTGTTTCTGTTAGGGGAGCAACCAAGGGCAAAAAGGCTTTAACCCGGCTAAGGTGAAAACCCGCAAGGGCGCCTTAGGCAAAAATGGGTACCCCTCAGTGTGAAAACCCATAAGGATACACTGGAAAAAGGTAAAGGGGGTCAGCCCTGGTGAAAATCCGAAAGAGCGGTAGGATTGGTAAAGTGACAAAAAAAAAGGGAAAGAAACAGCATACATGCAAGAGGATGGAAGCCAAGACTGCTAAGCTCTGTCCTTTATGTATCAATGTCATCAAAGAAAGGAGCCCGAGACAAGCCCTCGGGATAACCAAGACAAGCATGGGCACAATATAAAAGCCCTGCCTACGAGTACAAATGGGCGTCAAGGCCTATCAAGCACCAGGCTCGCTCCTCCTCAAGTCAGCAAGGCAAGCCTCACTCTGGATGGTCTCCTCTTGAAGTCCCTCAAGCCTACAACGAAGAGTCTCAGTCTCAACCTGCAAGCGACTGCGCTCCTCAGCCTCTTGTGTCTGCTGCAAAAGAGCCGGCATCTCCCGTTGTAGCACCTCTACCCTCAGAGAGACGGCCTGGTCACGCTCCCGAATGGCCGGAGCTCGAGCCTCGACCTCCGTCCGAGCTGCTTGCAGTCTGTCGAGTCGCTCCTCCTCCTGCTGAATCATCAGCTGGGTCCTCCGCCTCTACGCCTACGCGATATGAAGGCGGGTGAACTCACTCCACAAAGCTGTCAGCCTCGCCGTCCATGCATCTCTGGGGAGACCTAGTAGGTGATAACTCCGGGTAAAGGCCTCCAGATTGCTCCTCAAAGCCTCCGCAGTCGGCAAGGGGTTGATTCGGATCAGCTGCTCAAGACTTTGGAGAAGCCGGCTGGCCATATCGGCATCTGTCAACATCACCCCAGGCTGAGGGGTGTCAGGCCACTCAACTCCAAGAGCAAGGAAGTCCGCGGGCACCTCTGGAGCCTCTCTCGAGGGAGCTGCAACCGAAGAAAAGTGGAATAGGTGCTTGTTAGCAATCAAGAGGACATGCACGAAAAACCACGAAAGGCACGATATGGTGATATACCTGAAGCTGCCTCATGTGTGCGAATCGCTGCAAAAGTATGTCCATCCCCAATGATCGGGGAGGGAGTGCTCATATGGGCTAATGCAGGTCCACCAGGCGGTGCATCTGTAGCTCTACTCCCTGCAATTCAAGTAACAACATGTAATTGTTTGTCTATGAAGTGGCAGACAACTAATGTTGAGCTCCGAAGAGCAGCTGTGTGCCTGTCTCAACAATATCCCCTTCTTTAGCTATGCTAAGAGGGGTGGACTCCGTATCGGGGACCCCTTTGGAGCAAGATTGCTCGCCCACAGGGATCGGCCATGTCTCGCCTGGAAACTCCTCTGTCATAAGGACCTCAGCCCTTGGCTCTAAAGGAGAGTCTGCATGAGGAAATGGTTAATACCATAAACAAAATGCAGACATAAGCTGAGCTATTCATTAGCAGATCCAAGGGATACCTGCGAGCTGGAGGGCCACTGGTGGGGCGTTTTGCCCGGGACTGCGCTGGCCCTCTGACGAGCCCTGAGGAACTTCCTCTCTTGGGGCAGCCCCATCGGGTTGTGGTATGCCAACCCCAACAGCCTGGCCTGTCGCTATTCACATAGCCAATGCATTAGTCAACTCAGCAATGAAGCAATAAAGAGCTCCACCACAAGTCAGCGGATTTCTTACCTGAAGGATTAGCTGCACTGTCCTCGTCAATACCAGCATGAGGGGAATGCCCCAGTGGAAGTTCTCTTGGCACTGCGGTTTCAACACCCGCTACCTCCACGGCCTTTGTAGCTTTGGTAGCATCACCACAATTCAGGAGTTCTATGAATGAGCCAGACTCCATAAGCTGTGAGAAGTCCTCCATCGAGCCGGCTAGGTCAACTCCTGTTCAATAATGAACCATATGAGCCAAACAAATCTTTATAAGAAGAGGTCGGCCGAAAAAGGTAAAAATGCATATACGCTCACCGCAAGCATCCTCCAACTCTCCCTCTTCCTGGGAGTCACTCTCACCTGGAGAAGAGCTCGAGATCTTAGCACCTGAGAGAGAACTTGAGCTCCCTCTAGAAAGGGGGTCAGAAGTCGCAGAACTTCCACTGCCAGAAGTGGACCCACTCCCAGAAGTGGATCCGACATTGTCTCCTGTTGTTAAGACAGGAGGAACAACATCAGGAACTCCTGCACAACCAAAGTACAACACTAAAGAATTAGTGATCTCTAGTTCTTCATGTATCAATGAAGAGACAATGCTGTGTACATTACCTGAGGGTTGACTACCCATGGCCCCTGTGGTGATAGGCGAGGGGGAGTTAGCCGTCATCGGCGTATAATTATCCGTGGGAGAGATCAACTCTTCGAAGCTGAAAATGCTATTTGGCCCAGACTCAGCCAGACACATATCTGCTCTTGCAGAAGCGCTCGCCTGGGGAGGAGAGAAACTCGCGTCGACCCTGACCTCCGGAGGAGCTACATTAGGCAAGGCAAAGAATTTTCATAACATTGCATATGAGCCTAAGGGCAGCAAGTATCAAAATGTGTCACTCACTGGAGACAACCTCAATCGCGGGAAACTCTTCCTCGAGCCAAAGGCGAGATGAAGACCTCACGTTCTCTCCACGACTCTCAGTGCGAGATCTCTTTGAGGCAGCAATATCCCTCTCTGGCCCCGTATCGGGAGGACCCTCCAATGGGCCAGCGTCGGCTATTAAATTGCTTCCATTTATAGTTAAAATTATGGCTATAATTAATATTGCGCACGTATAATTTCAATTCGTTATGCATTACCTCGACAAAACTCTCCAACCCTTACGGGGCCTCATCAGCCTCTTGGGTGGCTTCCCTGAGTTCTTGGTATCGATTTATCGGTATCCGGATCTCCCGATCGTTACAGTTGGTATCAGAGCGGTGTTGAAGTTATGTATAAGGAATCGCAATTGCACTAGTCCAGAACAAGTCCATGTGTGTGTCTACTACTGCTGGCTTAGGTTATTTTCCGTGATTACTTAGAGTTTTTTTTATTGCTGTGTGTCTTTTAGATTAAAAAATGCCGCCTAGAAGAAGAGGTCACGTCCCAAGGGAGGAAAGTGGTACCTCTCCTCCTCCAGTGAATGTTCTAGGATGAGTCCAAGTTGATCCTGCTCCTGGTGATGACGTGCCTCAAGGTGGTCGTGGCAGAGCATTAAAGGAATTTCTTCTATTCCACCCACCAACATATGAAGGGCAGGAAGATCCAGATGTAGCTAAAGTGTGGCTGGATGCTAATGAACGTGTATTCCATTAAATGGAATGCACTAAAGATGAAAAGGTGATACTGGCTACATTTAAACTACAGGGAGCGGCGCTTGCATGGTGGACCACAGAGTGGGAAGTTACTTTCAGACCTCTTCTGCTTCGTCAAATAACATGGAGGGAATTTGTCACATCGTTTGAGCGTACTTATAGTCTTGCTTATCTCAGAGTGAAAAAGATGTATCAGTTTATGGAATTGGCTCAAGGCGACATGATAGTTTTGCAATATCGCAACAAGTTCATGAAATTGGGTCGATATGCACCTCATATTCTTGCTGATGAAGGTTTGAAAACTGAGCAATTTTTGTGTGGGTTAAAGGCAGAGTTAAGGCAGCCTCTGATGGCAACCCAAGTGGCAGAGATGGATGCAGCATATCAGGCAGCTACGACATTAGAATTAGACATGGCAAGATCACGGGGGTGAACCAAAGTTGAGCCAGTGCAACAGAGTGTGCAACATCAACAAGCCAGTCAGTCGAGTGTGACAAGAGTCCCATCTTCTGTTTCTGCTACCAGTGGCACTTCTTTTACAAAGTCCAAGTTCAAGAGGATGTTCAGGAAATCTAAGAAGCGGTATGATAGTCAAGTATCTTCTGGTACCATGAAACAATCAGCACCTTCTTCCTTCCAGCAACAGGGATCGTTAGCAAGCCAGTCGAGACTGTGTCCGAGGTGTGGTGGTAGCCATCCAGCCAGGTCGTGCTCAATGCCCGTGGTGTGTTTCCGATGTGATCAAGTTGGGCATGTGGTTCGTGACTGTCCGCAAAGGCCAAAGCAACTTGTGCAGTTTTTGCAATTTTCACAGCCACAACTCAGACCTCCTCCACCACCACAATCTCAGTAATATCTTCAAGCTTCAGTCTCTTCATCTCACCAGTCTTCGGCATCTGGTAAAAAGCAAAAAGGGAAGGTCACACATATAACTTGTGCTAAAGTAGTGGCATCCCATCTAGTTGAAGGTACAATTATGATTTATGGTCATGCAGCTCGTGTTTTATTCGATTCAGATGCTTTTCATTCATTTATTTTTAAAGATTTTATTGCCTGCCAAGACGCCGTTCGACTGGCATGTCAAGCCGCACCCCCTCCGTTATGACAAGGACATCGACCGCCTGACCTTCGCCATTGCGGACGAAATCAAGCGCCGCTTTCCCAACGTTCGTGTTCTTTCGCCCGAGTGCAGCAACCGGCAGATTCTCGAGGAAGGCATTCATTCGATGTTCACCTTGCACGGCACGGGGGCGTTGGAATTCGCCTGCTTCAAGGTTCCCGTGGTATCCGCTGGGGCGACGCCCTATCGCGACTGCCGTTTTCATCTTTGCCCGGCCAACAAGGCCGAGTATGCCGATTTGATTGCCAAGGCAGACCAGCTCGAAGTCAAAATTGACCTCGATGAACTTCATCTCGCTCACTATCTCCTAAGCGACCAATATTATCTGGATCAACTTCAGACACATACTTTCGTGGTACCCCCCTCCGTACTCGAATCTCCCGATTTCCGTAAGAACCGATACAAGAAAGCATTTTTTCAAACTTTGGCTTCATATGTCGACCCGGCCCACGACGCGGCGGTCAGGCGATGCCTGCAGCAGTGCTTGGAGATTCAGGGCGAGCATCCCCGGGCGAGTTAGGAAGAGGGACTGAAGTTGCCATGTTTTCACTTGGCGGATCAGTCTGAATGCGGTCATTTATCTGTTCATGATCCAGCCCAGCCACGACGCGGTGGCCTTCATCTTCGCCCGGGGCGGATCCAAGGGTGTGCCGCGAAAAAACATCCGGCCGCTCCGGGACAAACCGCTGATCGCTCATTCGATCCTGCTGGCGCAGCGTTGCCCTTCCATCCGGCGCGTCATTGTCTCCACCGATGACGCAGAGATCGCCGCTGTCGCCCGAGAATTCGGAGCTGAGGTTCCCTTCTTGCGTCCTGCAGAACTCGCCACCGACACTGCAGCCGAGCACCTGGCCTGGCAGCACGCCGCGCGGGAGATTTTTGGCGAGAAGCCCAGCACAGACGCTCCCTTCTTTGTCAGCCTTCCGGCCACATGCCCTTTCCGCGCCGTTGAGGACGTCGAGGGATGCCTGGCCCGGCTGCAAGACGGCTTCGACGCCATCGCAACGGTGACTCCCGCGGCCAGCAATCCGTACTTTACCATGGTGACGCTCAACCCCAACGGCACTATCGCGCCGCTCATGCCGGGCGCCCGTTTTGTGAGACGCCAGGATGCCCCATCGGTCTACGACCTGACTGCCGTGGCCTTTGTTACGCGCCCCTCCTATATCCTGGAAGTCGCTGATTTCTATGCGGGGAAGGTTGGTGTCGTCGTCGTGCCGCCGGAACGAGCCCTCGATATTGATACGCCTCACGACTTCGAGCTGGCAGAAGCGATCATGGCCTGCGCCGGCCGATAAAACCATGAACCATCGCTGGACCTCCCTTTTTCAGGAAGCCCCTGCTGCCGCGCCTTCCACCTTCGTCATCGCCGAGGCCGGCGTGAACCACAACGGCGATCTCGCACGAGCTCTTGAAATGATCGATGCCGCCGCCGCCTGCCAGGCCGATGCCGTGAAATTCCAGACCTTTCGCGCCGACCGGCTGGCCAGCGCACAGGCAGCCAAAGCCCACTACCAGCAGGAAAATACCGGCGGAGGGGAGAACCAGTACGCGATGCTTAAGCCATTTTTGGAAACTGCCCACAGGGGTCGACCCATGGGGTTGACCCACTGCAAGGGTTGACCCCAGGGGTCGACCCTGTGTGTCTGGATTTTTTTCGTGTTGTCCGTGGTCTGTTGTCTCTGGGGTCGACCCCAAGGGTTGACCCTTTCCAGTCGAGAGTTTCGAAAACCTCCTAAACCCATTCTAAACCCTTTCAAACTTTACCAAAATACCCCTCAAAGGTTCCTAGACTTATGAGGGTATTTTTAACACACTTTAGCAGAATTTTATGGGTCTTTTGCCCACTCTTTGTTATATGTATGTGTGAACTCCGAATTTGTGAAGAAGAATCCCTAATGTGCTTATTTTCTATCTTGTAGGTGAAGAAAATGGGGAAAGCAACGAAGGAGCTCTTGAGGAAGGATTTTCATTTGCATCCATACATCTTTGAAGCTCGTGGTAGAAGGAAAAGATGAGCGGATCGAGGAGAGGAGCAAGATGATGTCGACTTCGTGACCATCTATCAACGAGCCAAGGAGAACCGGATTTTGTTGAGAAGGGGGAGCTTTATGCTTGGGAAATCTTCTTCATTTTAGTCTTTAGATTATGTCTTAGGCTTATTGTATTCATTCGTGAACATTTCATCTACTTCTAAACAATTATCTTGTATGGGGGTTCAGAAAGTGGATTCTCCGAGTGTTTGTGTTGACGCTTGTATGTCGTTGTGTGCGGTGGATATCTGCGTGTGTGTTGAGGAACGTCCCCGTGTGTGTGCTGCCTTCGCAGCATGTGTGTTGGGGATTTTACCTCGTGTGTGTGGGGGAGAAATTCCCATGTTCGCTGCATTCACAGCGTGTTGAGGAAGCCTCACTCAGTTAAGTGAGGGGTAAATGTAGGGAGTCCATCATGATCCCGAACCACCTAAAAAATTATTGTGTCATATCTCAATGCCTGTATGATTGTCCATTTTCTCTATCTCCATTCACAGGTTAAATCGACACTATCACACACACTCTATCTGATCTGACTGCTTCACATATCTAATTTTCACATACAAGAGCTACGTTCAGTTTGGTTCATCTAGCCGCTTTTAATTCTTAATGTTCATCTATTTGCCACTTGATAAATCTATGTCGTGCCTCATTATTTAGGTGTCGTGTTAATTTTTACTGTGGGGAGTTTGGGTTTTAATTGGACTTAAATTTTTATAGAGTGATCTATTCACCCCCCCTCTAGATCCGTCTTCTTGCACTACGGGACCCAACAATTGGTATCAGAGTAAGACTCTGTTGTCCCTAGATCTAACGATCTACAGAGTGATCCCAGTGCAGTTACAATCATGAATTTTTCTATTGATCACGTTTCAATGAGTTGCTTACCTATTTTTGATGGCAATGATCTTGATTCATGGTTAGGCAAACTGTGTGGGGTGATTAACTCTGTTAATCCTAAACTATGAAATTTGATATATGATGGCCCCAACAAATTATCTCTGGATGAGACTAGATTGATGGGGACATTGCCTCCCTTGCCCACACTCATGGCGCGTCTCCTCACCTCGGACGCATCTAGCACAGTCTAGTTATCTATTTTGAGTCATGTGATGTATTTTCTTATTTTATGAGAGTCATATCCATGTATTTTCCCTTTTATAGGTTGGTAGCCAAGGGGTATAATCAAGAAAGTGGAATTGATTTTGAAGAGTCATATGCCCCTATAGAAAGATTGGAAGCCATCAGAATTCTATTAACATTTGCATACTCTCTTTGTAAAACTTCAACAAATGGATGTTAAGAGTACTTTTCTAAATGGCCTGATAAAAGAGGAGGTATTTGTAGAATAGCCCCCTTGTAATAGCTTGGATCCTTCGGATCAGAATCAGAGAGCTTTCGGAATGCTTTCGTGGGTCTCGAGTTGTGTTTTACGATCCACGCAGATTTTTCCCCTGTATAAGTTGTGGAATCTCGTGAAGAGTGAACCGTTGAGTTTTGAGACTCTAGGACACTACAGATGCATTGTGCTCTTTCTGAGTATTGCGTAGGATATTTTTTCATATTTTTCTAAGTTTAGAGAATTTTGGGCCAAAAATTAGATTTGGGGAAATTGGCTAATTTCCTTATTTTTCCTTTTCTTTTAATTTCTTAACATCCTCTTTCCTCCCTTACATTTCTCTCATTTCACTCCCTATGTTCTCTCTCCTCTCTTCTCCTCTCCCCCGGGTGCATGACCATGGTGGAGTTGGGTGAGGTGGCGATAGCGTGGAGCTGACCTAACACGTGATGGCGTGAAAATCAGAGCGTGGCGTTGCCGCGATCCCATTCGTGGATTCAAAGCTGACGTGGGTTGCTCGTGTGATGGTTTTTGGCATATTGTGGCCGTTTCGGTGCGCGAGATCTTCGGTGGAGGTAGGGGCACAAATGCTCTACTCTTTTCCTGCATTTCCTCACGATTTGGTGCCAAACGATGCAAGTTTGAGCGGGTTTTACTTTGGTTTGGGTGAAATCTATGTTCAGGGGTATGAGTCGAGCTTGCCATTTCAGTCGATGATTTTTGGTAGAATTGGTTTTATTCGAACCCCTAGCATGTCTGGATGTCATACCCACCAGTTTTACTGGATTTGGTCGTGATTTGGGGCTGGTACGAGTCTGGTTACCCTCGTGAGTCATTTTGGGTGAATTCATGTGAATCGCCCGTTTTGGAGCCGTTTCGTGGTTTGTTGGCCCCTTCCGGCTTGTGAAAGGTTGGAAATGTGATTTTGGATGTATCCTTGTCATTTTGGAGACGATTGGGGTGTGGAATGACAATTTTCACATATTTTACTGGTTTTTAGATTCGACGTTGTAACGCGGAGCTCCTAGGGGGCGCGTTTATTAACGCGCTATATCCTGCGACCGCGTTCATCTAAGAAGATAAACAATAGGGCAGTAAGGAACGTGGTCCTTGTGTTGGACACGATCCTGAAGAATGCGACCCAGGTGATGGCTGTGATCTTGGTTAACGCGCTCGAGGTCATAACCTAGTTCTTGTGTTAACACACTGGAGGCTATGGCCGCGTCTATTAACGTGACCTAGGCTTGTGCCACATCAACGCGTTGATGCGCTGGAACTATTTGAGGCATTCTCTTGTCATCAAAACCCACTGTTTGGGCGCGTTAACTATCGCGACGTAGGTAATGACTACGTTAATGATCTCTATTTTCGGGGTTTTATTCGAGTTGTCTCGGGCTCCGGTGAACCCAAGATTCAATGCCTTGTTGGCATTCAACTCAACGGATGCCTTGGGAGAGAAAGAGAAAAGAAGAAAAATGAGGTTAAAAATGAGGTTAAAAATAGAGATACCCCGCCAGTCTTGTACCTATATCAGGGCAAGGGCAAAAATGACAATAACCCGACTACGGCGAAAACCCAAAAAGGCATTGCGGGCAAAATCGGGTACCCCGTCACGTGAAAATCTGAAAGGGCGCGTGGGCAAAAATAAGAGGGGGATGGCTTCGGTGAAAATTTGAAAGGGCGCTTAAGTCAGTAAAGTGGTAATTTGAAAGTTCCTCTTTACTCCTCCTAATGAAACTCTAAAAAGGACAATCATCAAAAGTTCCACCGAAGATCCCATAACAAACCCGCGTTTGACCCTTGTCATCATCGGCAAGATCAGTCGACATTTCTCCCTTAACCTGGACCTTTCGTTCTTGTTAATGAATATACCTTTGCTTCGGCATTTAACTAATATCGACGAACAAACCTACGTTCGACCCTTGTCATCATCGACAAGATCGGTCGACATTTCTCCCTTAACCTGGACCTCTCGTCCTTGTTAATGAACATACCTTTGCTTTGGCATTTAACCAATGCCGACGAACAAGCCTGCGCTCGACCCTTGTCATCATCAGCAAGATTGGTCGACATTTCTCCCTTAACCTGGACCTGTCGTCCTTGTTAATGAACATACCTTTGCTTTGGCATTTAACTAATGTCGACGAACAAGCCTGCGCTCAACCCTTGTCATCATCGGCAAGATCGGTCGACATTTCTCCCTTGACTTGGACCTTTCATCCTGGTTAATGAATAAACCTTTGCTTTGGCATTTGGCCAATGCTGATGAATAAACCCGCGTTCGGCCCTTGTCATCATCGGTAAGATCGGTCGACATTCCCTTTAACTTGGACCTCTCGTCCTCGTTAATGAATAAACCTTTGCTTCAGCATTTGACCAATGTCGATGAATAAACCCCTGTTCGGCCCTTGTCATCATCGGCAAGATTGGTCGACTTCTCCCTTTAACTTGGACCTTCCGTCCTTATTAATGAATAAACCTTTACTTCGGCATTTGGCCAATGTCGATGAATAAACCCATGTTTGACCCTTGTCATCATCGACAAGATCGGTCAACATCCCTGGCCTAGACTTCCTATCCACTTCTAACAAGCAAGCCTTCGCCTATACCGGCTTCGTCCTGTGAAACAAGCTAATTATATTAAAAAAATAATGAAAAAGAGGCTTAAAATAGAGGTGCCTCGTCGGACTTACTCAAACATCCCTGAGTAAGGGTAAAAATGGCTACAACCCAACTGTGGTAAAAACCTGAAAGGGCGTCGCAGGCAAAATTGGGTACCCCGCCAAGTGAAAACCTGAAAGGGCGCGTGGGCAACAGCAAGATGGGGGCTGACTTTGGCGAAAATCTGAAAGGGCGCTTGAGTCAGTAATATGATAAAGAAAATGAATAGTGACTGAACTATGAAGCCCTATCCTCGTCTGTCATTCAACTCCTACTAATTGCAATCGACCCTTGTCACCATCGGTAAGACCGGTCAGTACTCTTTAACTTGGACTTTTCATCCTTGTTAACGAACAAACCCTTGCTTCAACATTTACCCAATGACGATGAACAAACCGTCTCTGGCCCTTGTCACCATTGGCTTCCTGTTAACTCCAAACAGATTGTAGATCAAGCCTTATAATTATGTGTTAAGCTTAGGTAATTAGATTTTATTCCTAATTATGACCTTATATTCATGATTTTGGTTATATTGTGCATCAATCATGATAGGTTTCATGCTCCGCATGTTTTATAAACCTATTTTAATCCTATGATAATTTCATGCCAAAATCATATAGTCTTGTATTAAAGATATTTTCATATGATTTATGGAACTTGTTACAATGGTGTTGATCGATGTTTCCATGTATTTCACTCTCATCTCTAGTCTTTCTTATGTACATAGCACGTATTTCGGTATGATGCTATTAGTTACACACGCACATGACAGGCACACTCTCTTGGACTTGTGATCCTCTCCGTTGGACATTCCTTCTACCAGACTAGGTGATCATGTTTCAAGACCTTCGTAAGTCTTTGCGATCTTAGGATTCCCACTAGGACGCTGAGCTAGTTGTACCCTAAAATCCCAATGGTCTAGAAAGCACTTGTGTTATTGGCATTTTCTACACTCTGGACTAAGCCGTGGTTCTCAGGCGGTCGCTACTTCATGATAGCGGTTCTGGCACGACCGCGTTTTAGTTCCAGCATTCATTGCGTCGACCCTTTCCCTCTCTGGCATCGACTCCATCAAGTAGCGGTCTTGACCTGACCGCTATTTTCAATAAGTGGTCCTGGACCGATCGCCTTCTATTATCTTGTTGTGAAACCCTAGGTTTGACCCAAGGGTTGCTTATATTTTGTTCCTAGATGGTCTATTGATTATCTAGAAACTAACATCTTATTCAATAAATTGTTAATGAACTATGGAAAGTTAATGAATATACCATTATATTGTCGGATTTCTCTCGTAGCATGACCTTGTCCTTAATTCACTCTTTGAACTCATGATTCATATTTGGTATGTTCTTACCTTGACTTTTCTATCATGAACTTGTTATTGAACTTGTTATTATTGGCTGAACTTTATATTTCTCGTGAAAGTAACTTGCTTTATAACTTGAAGATGTAAGAGTGGGCACGAACAGTGCCCAAGGGCTCGATGCTAGCCCCCTCGACGAATGGCCAAAAACATATTGTAAACCATAGGGTATGATGAACACGGGCGTTGTATTGCGCCGAGAGTACTTTTTTTATAAACAGGTGAAATCCACGAGGCTATCTTATGAAATTTACATGCTTGCTAGTACATTGTTGTTATATGACTTTCTAGTGTGTAACCTTTCTAATGTTATGAAAAGTACATTCTCGATACATGCTAGTACATTCTTGTTTATGAAAGGCCACATTTACATTCTAGCTATAGTCTCACTTGATCATGCTCTCATATCTCTTATCTTGATCATATCATGCTACCCATGTTACTTTGGTTTTATCACATGATTTATCATGTTTTCACTACCTTACCTTTTAGAGCTAAAATGTTAATTACTTAAACATGCCTTCATGTTGATACGAAGATACCTACTGGGCAAGTGTGCTCATTCCCTACCTTCTTAATCTTTTCCAAGAGATTCTAGTGGATCAAATTCAGATTATTCGAATGACGGATCCAAGGGCGAGAGCGAATGAAGAAAGAGCAAAGCCTTAGATTGTCATTAGTCGTTAGTCTTCACTTTGGTTCGGATCCTTTTCCGACCAAAGAACAAAAGAATAGACCCTTTCACTTTGGTTCGGATCCTTCCCCTGGCCAAAGAACCAAAGAAGAGACATTTCACTTTGGTTCGGATCCTTCCCCTGGCCAAAGAATAAAAGAAGAGACATTTCACTTTGGTTCGGATCCTTCCCCCGGCCAAAGAATTAAAGAAGAGACCTTTCACTTTGATTCTGATCCTCCCCCGGTCAGTGAATAAAATAATAGACCCTTTCACTTTGGTTCGGATCCTTCCCCCGGTCAAAGAACAAAAGAAGAGACATTTCACTTTAGTTCGGATCCTTCCCCGACCGGAGAATAGAATAAAAGACCTTTCCACTTTGGCTTGGACATTCCACCCCTGTCAGAGAATACAAGAAGGACCACCTTGTAGTCGGTGTTACGACCCTCCGTCTAAGCCGACGAATATCTTACCTTAACCAGAACTACTATCTGAACAAATGACTGCCCTCGGCTGACACCAACCCTTTGCTCATCGGGACCCATTACTGTGCATAAAACCCTTCCTCCCCTTGCTTTGGCATTGATCCCATACCATACGTGGAGTGCATACTTAACAAAAAAAGGATCTCTTTTGCATGTTCCTGGTTGTGAATGCCTGATTACCCTGCTTGCATGCTTGCCCGTAATATAGAATTAACAAACCTCCTTGGAACTTTGTAGGAATTTATTTCCTTGCTAAATAATGATGACCCGATTCCGAATGCATGCGCGTCACGGCCTACGTTGAAGGGGAAAACCTAATTGTAATGGGTGCACGCATCAAAGGAGATGGCCACAGCTATGTTGTGAGCGTAACTCATAAGACGTATCTGAGATGACACTCCCGCACTTCACACATGATGTGTTCAATGGTCTTCGATCATAAGGATTACAGACCTTCTTCCTAGCACTCTATGGATACTTGAATTCCTACACTCGCATGGAAGGTAATCATGAGGAAAAACCTGCCTACTCCCTTTAAAAAAAAAAAGAGAAGAAAAAAATGAGGATAATGTGAATCCGAGTAGCCGGGAATCTCCGTTGAAACAAATGAGGAGACTCGGGCGAAATGGTGAAGCAAATTCTAATAAAGATGAATCCTAGTAGCCAGGAATCCTCATTGAGACACATGAGAAAACTAGCGCCGAATGGTGAAGTCTAGATTTCCAAATAAAACAAAGGGGGCTGTGCGGAGCTACTGAAAGTCGAGAGCCTGAAGTGTACATGTAGGCACTAGAGTAATCCTTGAGTGTTGCTTGGAACACCTACGTAGCCCTATGTTCAAGGCTCATTGCCTGCATACCTACACTTTCACACCATAGAGAAAAAATCATCTCGAGTGAAGATCATGAGTTAAGCTAACTACACAGATGTGGCAATGTCCTTTTGATGAGCGTACCACCCCTCAGTTGTGCCTCGTGAGCCGCACTGTGCCCGTGAATCATGGGACGACGTTCCTATCCTATCCCCGATAGAGGGGACCTACGCTATGTATCTGTTCTTGTATGCTTGTTGTGATGAATGCCTGTGATGTGAAACGATGTGGGGGGATGGGCAGCAAATAGGCAATATGCCCTCGGACCTAAGTCGCAATCACAAATACAATCTTCTTCTTCCTCCTTTCTTCATCCCATTGGAGCCCCCCTCTCTCCCAGCCACAGCTCTCTCTCTCTTCCCCGGGCGTTCGTGGAACGTCCTCCTTCAATCCGGCAACGATGTGGCGGTGGCGGTGGCGATGGGGCGGACACGGGGGCATGCTTTTCGCGGCGAGAGGTGGGGCAATCGTGAGAGTAAAAGCTTCATTCGTGCGATTGGGGGCGATCCAGCGAAGCTCGAGCTCCATTGAGGTTGGGGGATGGATTCCCATGGCCTTTATAGCATTCTCCGTGATTTGTAGGCCGAGGAGAGGCTGAGAGGGGTGTTTTTGAGTCGGGAGGGAAAAATCCATGTTTGGGGTTTGAGCATCGGATCCGTTGATTCTCGAAGCTTTTGACTGATCTAAGGGTGTAGATACATGCTAGGAGGGTTGGGGGAGCTTCCCCCTTCGTTTCCCCCTCAATTGGAGTGGTTTGGGGTTAGAAATGGGCTTTTCTGGTGAGGTTCGCCGTTCTTGGGTTGATAGGATGTACACGGTCCTAACAGAAGCTGTGTACACCTTTGGGCGGCCCAGACGTCGACTATTTTTTGGTCCAGGAGCATCGGTGGGTTAGACGGCCCATCGGGTGACTGTGTACTCACTGGACGGCCCATGGTCCAACCGTGTACCCCGTGGCTACCCCGAGAGATGATTTTTAGACTGGTTACCATAGGGCCCCACGTCTTGCAGCCAGAGTCCGGCTGAGGGGAAAATCAGTTAGAGACCAGACCTAGGACGCACAGTCTGTGTATGCACATGTGGTTGGGGGCAGCGGACACGTGCTGATGAGTGCGACCCCAACTAGTTCTTGTTCTGTGGTTGCTTGTAGAGTGTCCTTGGCTCCGCCTGGGGCGTTGCAGCGAGACACCTGAGGCACGGTCTAAGACGTCAGGGGATGTATCTGGCCTTTCTTCTAGTGGGTGGTAATCCTGTCATGTCTGGTCGTGACTCTTGGTCATGTCACCGTGGCGTGTGTCACTATTTTCGCACCGTGAGACCGGTGTTAGTAGTAGCAGGACTTTTCCATTTATTTATTTCTGTTGCACTCGCCTTCGCTATGTTGCGTTGTAGTTTCTCGTTTTGCAAGGTAGGGGTTCGAGTGATCCCTACTGAGCCTTTTTGTTATGAGGCTCATTCCTTGCGTATTTTAACTGTGTTTCAGGTGAGGCGAGGCTTCAAAGGAGTGCGTCTGAGGCTCAGCGTGGTTCTAGTAGCAGAGGTTAGTCGCCAGTTGTCAGAGCCGTGGTATGTCCCATGTACTTGTACTTATCTTTACTTGTACCTTTCTTTTAGTTGACTATACTTACATTTGGACATGAGATGTACTGGACCTTGTAGTAGTTTAGTTATTTATTTAATTTTTGTATTATCATTTGGTTAATTATTATGCTATCTCTACAGTTATTTTAGTTTCTTACGTACTCTCAAACCACCCTTTATCCCTTCCGAGTCTTCGGGCTCGTAGGAGGCGGGCCAAGATTCGAGTCGTGCCGGATCCTTTTCGATACTCGGATCCCGAGTCGTCACATGCTAGCTGGAACTTTGACTGCCCAAACTAGACTATTGACTTTTCTTATTGACTGGTGTTGACTTCATTGAGGTCCTAATAGGAACTGTTTTTAATGTTGGCGGCCGTCAGGGTGACCACTAGTCGACCAGGGAGTGTCGACAGGGTATGCAATCAGACAACTGACCACTACCCTCTGCGGCGGCCAAGTGGCCGACCACCTTCCTCACGGAGCCAGTGTGACTCCCGAGATGTTTCTGACCATTGCGTTTTGACCGTTGAATAGTTTTTAGGCTTGGTGGTCATGAGGCGACCGTTTAACTCCACCTAGCGGTCTCAAGGGAGACCGTTTCAGTTCCCAACAGTCACAAGGTGACCATTTTACCTTTTCGTGTAGTTTGTGGCGTGGCGGTCCCAAAGGGATCGTTTCACTCCTGAGGCAGCCCAGAGGGGGACTGCTTGTGTTCCAAATGGTCTAAAGGAGACCGTTTCTCTCCTTTGAGTGGCGGCCTATTGGCAATCGTCTCTATTCGTCATGCAATCTAGCATTTGACCATTTTACCCTAGGATGGTCCAGAGTGGACCGCCACTTGGGTTCTATTCAACCGGAGTTGCATTCTTGCCGATTAAATCCTGGGTGAGTGGATCTCGATCCACGTGTTGACCTGTGATCTGACTGATGTTGGGCATCATGTGGGGGCCTTGTGTGAGGGTGTCGTGGGGTCCCGAGAGGTAGTGTGTGTTCAACTTGTGTCACCGTGAGTCGGTGTCAGTATGAGGAGTGGTCCTTGTACTTTGTCTGGTTCAAGAATGATTTTTTGTAGTTAGAGAGTCTACTCCTTCAGTGACCCTCCACTAGTCGTAGCCTTCTGACACGCGTGTGGTCCCACTAGGGAGTGGTGGCGAGGCTACCTAAGAGAGACGGCTTTAAGCTGGTTGTCGTGGGCCTCCCACTATGGCAGCTCGAGTCTGGGCCGGGAGGAAGAACCAGCTAGAGGGCCTGATATAGCGCAGTCAGTCAATGTGTGCACATGTGGTTGGGGACTTCAAACGCGTGCTGACGAGCATGACCCCGACTAGGCCCTTGTCAGTGTTACTTGTGTACGTGTCTCAATTTTCCCTTGGGGCGAGTAGGGAGAGATTGCGGTGCGGTGTAAGTCGTCAAGGGATGCATTCGGCTGTGCTTCTAGTGGGAGGTACTCCTATCTTTGTCAGGTGGTGACTCTTAGTGTTCACCGTGACGTGTTTCTCGATTTTCTCACCATAAGACCAATGTCAGGCGTAGTAGGGCTCTTCCGTTTATTTATTCCTATTGTACCTACTTTTAGTTGCATTGCATTGCAGTTTCTCGCTTTGCGAGGTAGGGGCCCGAGTGATCCCTACTAAGCCTTTTGTTATGAGGCTCATTCCATGCATTTTTTCGCGTTTCAGGTGAGGCGAGGCTTCAGAGTAGCGTGCATGAGGCTCCACGTGATTCTTGTGCCAGGGTTAGTTGTCAGTTGCCAGATTCGAGGTATGCCCCGTGTAGTTGTACTTTCCTTTCTTGACTGTACTAGTTGTGGACTATTACTGTATTACTAAATTGTTATTACATTGTGGACTATGTAATTTGCTTAATGTTAATTCTATTTCCTGCTTATTCATATAAATTATGTAATTCTATAATTATTTTAGATTCTCACGTACTTCCATACCATCCCTTTAACCTTTCCGAGTCTTCAGACTCGTGGGTGGCGGCTCGAGATTTGGATTATTGGGCCTTTCTTGGTATTCGAATCTCAGGTCATTACAGATGGGGTAGATGAAGGTGGTGGAGATGGTGGAGATAGTGGTGATAGTGATGATGATGGAGATGGGTTAGGTGAGGAGGATGGTAATGAGGGTGGAGGTGGTAGCGAGGGCAATGGGGATGAAGAGGAGGAAGAGGAGGGTCACGGTGTCCATCATCGGCGTATCGATACAATGCGTCAGGTGGCATTAGGAGTGGAGGTGGTAGTGGACGTAACGGGAGAAGAAGGGCAAGCACTAGCCTAAGCAAGGGCTTGGGTTTGTGGAGGTGATGGAGACGGGATAAGAGTTGGTGAAGGTGATGGTGGAATAGTTGGGAGCGCAGGTGATGGAGCAGGTGCATCGCTAGATAAAGAACCACAGGGGTGCCCCTAGTCTTGTAGGGATGGAGATGGCTGCCTGGGTGGCACCCACTACTACTGCTTGCTGCAAAGATGTAGAACAACTTTGTGAATGGTGGCCTAATGGATCCTCTTCTGATCTTCCAAGATGTAAACAAACTCTCAGAACTCGGGGCAATCTTCAACCAAATTCCCTTGCTAGCGATAAAAGTCGTAAAATTGAAGTATATCCCCCACTGTGGGTCGGCAAGGCACAACTGGAGAGAGCGACAACACGTGGGTGGCCATCAAAGCCTTGATGGTGTCTGGAAAGCACTCTGACAATGGAGAGCATGGAGCTTGCTTTGGACAAGGCGGATGCCGAGGGGTCTGAGATGACAGAGGTTGTGGAGGTTGTGTAGGTTGTGTAGGTAATGGTGCATGGTGACTGGTGGAGGGACTAGGCAATGGCGTATGTTGAGTGGGAGGAAGGGGTACGCAGTGGACGACATCCACTTGTTGGGGGTGTGACGTTCCCTTGAACGGGGGTGGAGACACAGGTGGGTACAAGGAAGCGAAAGGCTGACTGTGGATGGTAGAAGGTTGACTCATGGAAGGTTGATATGCGGAGGTGTACAGGTATGTAGGGGCGGAAGGCTGACTCGTGGAAGGTTGATGTATTGAACTCATGGAGGGATATGTGGCGAAAGGCTGACTCATAGAGGGCAAGTAGGTGGAGGTGGGCTAACTCATGGAGGGTGTGTGAGGGGTAGACATAGAAGGTGAGGTGTGTGTGGATGTAGAGGGTGGAAGGGACTCGGGTTCAAGGGAATTGTGGAGTTGTTGGCGGATGAAGTAGGCTCAACTACAAAGCTATTGCTAGGAGGTAATATCATTAAGGGCTAAGATGAACCGATACTCAAGCGCAGCATTGGATATTAACATCTTGATTTGCTCTCCCTCCGGAATGTGTCCTGGGACTTGCGCAGCTTGGCGATGCCAATGGTCAGCAAAGGTGCATAACTCCTCATCGAGCTTCATCATCTCATGGGCCAGATCCACCATAGAATATTTGGGCCCAACCTGATCTTGATACCACTGAAGGAATTTCTCTTGAGCGATTTGAAAATTCACAATCTACTCTTGCGGCAAAGAGAAGAACCAATCCCAAGCCGGGCCTTCTAAAGACAAACCGAACAAATAAGCCATCAAGTGTTAGTCGTGTCGAAACTGGGCTGACTTATAAATGAACTCCTTCAAGTACACATGTGGATCACCGGCTCTACCATAACACTGATATGTGTGAATTTGTGAAGGAGGTGGAAGCTGGAGGTTTTGAAAAATTAATGGAACACTTAAGGAGGGCTTAGGATCGATTCGGCATTGGAGATCATCAAGCTGGCGTTGAGTTTGAGCAATCATCTCCGAGATAGGGAGAGATTGAGAGTAATGTGGGCCAGCTCGAGCAAAAGATTGTGAACTTGAACCAGGATTATGATAATGGGCCGGATAAGAGGATCCAGACTGAGAGGAAGAATGAAAGCCCATTGCAGGAGTAGAAGGGTATGTAGACCTGGAGGGAATATTAACACAAGGACCCATTGGGCTAGCAGCACAAGGAGAAGGAGAAGACCCATTAGGGTGAGATTGGAGATTAGAAATTGGGCCAACAGCATAGGAAGGAGAAGGATGAGGCCCATTAGGGTGAGATTGGACATTAGAAACTTATCCAGCAGTATAAGAAGGAGGCCCACTAAGAGAAAAAGGCTCGTTGAGGGAAGAAGGCCCACTAAGGTAATTTACAATCAATTTTTGGGCCTGGGCCGGGTCCATTTGGCAAACAAGGCCTGTTAAGTAGGCCATAAGGTCAGCTTGCCCCTCAGATAGGTCAAAGGGACCACGGGAAGATGGGCCCGTGTGGGAAGAAGATTTCACGCGGGAATAGGAATAAGACTGGGAAGGAGAAAGATACATGGGATGACGATTGTAAGACCCGTACCTTAGTGGATCCTTAATGGATCTTGTGTGATTTATTATTCTGAAATTACCTGGAATGTGGACGTTGGAAAAATTGACTTTCCTTGTAGTGTCCCTCCCCGTCGATGCCGCCTTGTTTGCTTTAATTTTTTCTCTTAAACCTCTCAGGAAATGGAGATGACGTAGGTGATGTTGGTGCCTGTCAGGTGGAAGTAGCATGTGATGGTCGACCACCACTTGTGGACGGGCGGGGATAGTGTCACAACATCGGAGATGGAGAGGAGGAATCTGTGGATGATGGCTTGGTGGGCGTGGTCCCAGCGGCCTCTAGGAGTCTATCACCACTGGCAACGATTGGGTCACCCTCGCTCTCGCCGACTTCTTCCCCTTAGTCAGTAGGGACCGAGACTCCCCTACCCCTTTATCAACCTATGACTGCCATAGAAGATCTTGAGAGTGATCAATGACCCCCTTTATTTAGCAACCTTACGTGTCGAGAGATGGCGGTGGGGCTATGAATGTTGCTCGCATAGGGACCCTATAGGCTAGGGCTGACTGGGGTGGGGAAGGAGGCATACGACACCATTGGCAGTGACCCAACAAGGCTGATGTTGCTGGTACAATTGATGATAGGATTTGAGTGAGGGGCCAGCGGTGGCAGTCAAGAGAAGGCATTAAGGTAGGTGGAGGAATGGTCAAAAGAGGGGACATAGCGGGGAGGAGGGTGGGAGGTGAAGTTGGACTATTGGGGGCTGAGGAAGGAGGATGTTGGCCTAAGACAGGTAAATCAAGAGGGTGGTGAATTAAGTTTGGTCACAAATATTTTCGATTTTTGTGAAAGACACATGTATCACTACATATAGACAGTTAAATAAGATTTAGTCACCCAAGAATATGTTTGATGATTATCTTAATCTGCTAGCATCTAGTTACTATGATTATACATTTAAAAGTAATGCAAGAAGGGGAGGGAGACAAGGAGAACTAACACCAATGAACACTGCTATGGTTTTTATAGTGGTTCAGTTTTAACGTATAAAACCTATACGCCCGCTCCTCCACCTTGGGTGAGGTTTTTTCACATATTCATCAAAATGATAACACACACGTAGGTGAATGAACACCTACACATGGTACTCATAGTACCAATCACACGCACACACACAACCACACATTCTGATCGTACACTTACGATCCACACATTTGTTCTTTCTTTCTTCTCACAATACAATAAAGCACAAATGAAATATAGAGAAGAGAACTAGGGTCGGGTGAAAGGCCCCCCCGTAATAGATGCAAGATCTAGTATGTAGGGAGGAGGATTTACATGATGTAGACACACCCCAGAGTCCTCTTCTAATAGTAGATCACCTTGAAAGCACTAGGAGGAAGAGGAAGAATGACTTGTTGAAGCACCATGAAGTTCTCCTTTTACTACACACATGAATGTGCCTCCTCATTCTTGAATCTCCTTTGCTATTGTTCAAGTTAGGGTTTTGGGGAGTCCATTATCTCCTATTTATAGAGCAAGACATAAAATAGCAATCATAGAGGTGTAAGGCTAGAGATAAAATGCAAAATCTCAGACCGAGGAGAAATTTGGAAAGTTTCTTGCACCTTAAGCAACCGCCATTTTCGTGAAGCGATCAACTACACTAACAGTATTCTGGGAGCACCTATGTACTAGATTCTTCAGTCCATCATTAATTAACTCAGAATTATGTGGAGAACACAATGGCGCAAGTCGACGATCCATCAGAGCTTCGAAAAAATGTGGAGGGGTAAATGATGCCCCTATCAAGATCCTTTGGAGCCATTCAAGTGCAAATCAAGAGGAGATACGTGCTTCTTCCAAAATTTGCATCATCTACTAAGGGGGGGCTTAAATCAGATTTTTCTTTTGTGTTCTTCTTCTAAATCTCGTGAGCTTCAAGTGTTTTGTGTTTGTAATCTCGAAACATCTTTGTGTGTGTAGATCTACCTAGATCTGTGTGTGTATGTGTGTGACTTTTCTTCACATTTCTATGTGGTTCGGTGCTGGTGCACCTTCGTGGGAGTTTCGAACTCTTCACAAGTGTGTGTGTGTTGATCTTGAAATCCTTTACAAGATAATGTGTGAATCCTCACAGATTGTGAGAGGTGGACGTAGGTTGCCATTGTTGCATCCAAACCACTTAAAAATCGTTGTTTCTTGTGTGATTTGATCCTTTTCTCCTCTCTCTATTCTATGCAAGCACACACGTAGATTAAATTATTTGTATCTCTTAAGCTAGATCTAGCATAACTTATCATTTTCACATTAGATCTCTGGTATATTAAAAGGTGGATTCAGATCAATAAGACAAACCTTGTCAGGAAGATAACACTTTGCGTGAGTAGAATATTCAGATTCACACCTCCGCCATGGTACCAAAGATCTGCTGTGTATGATAGGTGAGGAGGGTAAATCCGATTTGGCCTAGGAACGGCCCAATAACGGTAGGCCCATGCCAGACTACTCTCGATGGGCACGCCTACGAAGCAGGCCCACGTGTGCGGCCCACCAAAGGGAGGCCCAGCCCAAAAGAGCATCGGATTCTATAGTGTGTAAGCAACCCAAGCGCAGTAATTGCCGGAGGACTCTCTGATGACCGATCGTTGCACCCATAACATCGGCCTTGACCCCATAACGGGTGAGCACGCCCCATGAGTGCCGTAAGACTCATCCTAGGACTAGCCAATGCCAGGGTAATCACTTTCCAATGAAAAACTTCCACCACTATAGCGGAGAATGTTACTCTACTACGAACGCCCTTCTCTATCAAGGGATGAGGCTCCTCAATCCAGGACAACCCCCTATAAAAAGGAGATTGATAGAGAAGAAAGACACGGTGGTTCATTCCACTATACTACTACTCAAGAGGATAGAGCTATTCAAGCAGTGAGAGAGGAGAGCCACGCCGGTCTACACTCAGGGAGAGGTTACTTCTCGATGACCTTATCACTCAGCGAGCACTCTCCGAGTGAGCACTTAGACTAGCAAGCACTCGTTTGGAAGATCCCCTTGGCTCCTCGGCCTTCCACCACTACTCCTTTCCTCTTCCCTCATCTACTCTTCTCTGCCTTTCATTAATACGGTGCTGACTTAAGCATCAGAGGGTTGTCCCCTCGGGTAACAACTGGGACTCCTTCTGACACCTTTGCTTCCTGGTGTTTGTAGCCATCCACAGGCACGAGATAATTTCCCGGACAAATAAATAGAGAAGGTGGTACGTGACATAGGAACCATTTTTCAGCCTCTAGACTTCTTGGTGCCGTCTGTGGGAACTTCGAGCAAAAAGCTATGGCGTCCCCTTAAAAGGGCGTGCCCCTTGCCCATTCTTAACACGACGCGCTCCTTTCCCATTCCTATTGCGGCGCGCCTCTAAACAACTTGCCAAAATAAAAAGGTTCAAAATAAAAATGAAAAGATCAATAGTAATAAATGAAACAAGAAAAGGAATAAACAGCATGATGGCGAGTTCGGGCCTCGCACTCAATAATTCACTCCCCCGAACTAGCTGCAAAGAGAAAATTAATGATGTCTTATGGTATCAGACGTGGACCTCAGAACCCCCGATATGGTCATGATCCGAACACATCTCGGGCCAATAGTTCGTTAACTCGACCCGCTTCTCCTGGGATTCAATCCTGCACTCGCATTAAACTTGCCGTGTCTATGGCAGACATTTGCATGGTTTTATCATCATTTTCGATGCTTCAAATGCGGACTCTCGTTCGAACAACAAATGGTCCATTAGTGACCAACATGCACTGGGATCTAATCCCGCAATTGCATTAAACTTGCCGTACTCACGGCAGACATTTCCAC
Organism: Amorphophallus titanum; assembly: GCA_024336825.1. Lineage (NCBI taxonomy): Eukaryota > Viridiplantae > Streptophyta > Magnoliopsida > Alismatales > Araceae > Amorphophallus > Amorphophallus titanum. Next base: position 16,230,659 of record JANBPO010003090.1, read on the forward strand.
GATTTTATCATTGTCTCTTACACTGTAAATACGGACTTCCATCCGAATAAAGAATTGTCCATGAGTGACCGATATGAATACCTGTGAACGTTTATGCCCTAATGCGGGGTTTGTTTAAACGCAATCTGAGATTCTACTCTCACTTTCATTATCATGAACTTTAGGCCATCAGGACCCTTTTCCTGGGGATCAATTAAGGGTTTTCCCCTCTTCGAGGAGATGTAATTAACGTCGTAGTCTTTATGGTACGACGAATTCTCAGTCCCGACATGACACACACAATCATCTGATTAGTCAGAACGAGCGTGCCATGGGCTTCTTCAAGCTCAAATAAATCGTCACCTCGGTGACTGGCTGTGGATGCACTAAAAATTCACTCAGATTTCTTTTCATTTGTTGGTGTGTTTTATTTGTCTATTTAGTGCTTGGGCGTGTCAGTCACGAAGTGACGATTTATTCGGGCTTCATGGAAGCCCATGGTGAGCTCGGTCTGACTTTGTCAAGTGATTGTGTAGTTCGGATCGGGACCCAATCCCGTCATGTCATAAAGGTCACGACGTCATTTACATCCCCTGTACAAGAGAACACCCTTGATTAATTGTCAAAACTAGGGGCCCTGCGGCCAAAAGAATTAATGCTAATTGCAAAAGAAAGAGGCAGTAATGAATCACACAGGAGCCTACGCCGAGACACGGGCAATCGGACATATCGGTAAGTCATAGACCCTTTCATATTTGGACGGGAGTCCGTGGCGAGAATGCGGTGAAAATCGGGATAAATCTGTTCAGATCTCTGCTGAGTACGCGGCAATTTTAATGGTGATCCGGCAAGAATCTGATTTAGCAAACGAGTCCAGTCTAGTCAGAATGTCGGCCCGAGGTAAGGCTGAGTCGTGGCCATTTTGGGCTAACTCCCAAGACTCTGGCCCGACTTACAAGGGGCAGTGTTATTGTTCCTTTAGCACCGGGTCACGGGGAGAAACGGGGCTGCAGTGTGAGTTTTAGTATGTCTCTTATTTGGGATTTTCTGTTTATATGTTTTCTGTTGTTTTATTTTTCCTTTTCTTTTATGGATTCTCTTTCTTGGTGGGTGGTTTTGCTATTTTCCCCTTTAGCAGTCGCACCTCTTACTCGACGGGGTCGAGTTCTTCCCATTCGGAGAGCATTGATGGGACATCGAAGCACTAATATTTTTTTATTTACATTTATATCCTTAGTTTACATTTATACCCATGGGTTATAGGGTTTGCAATTGTATGGCATGATAAGCCAAAAGGTTAGTCATTCGGAATAAATGGGTTTCTTTATAAAAAGGCCGCATAGGCCCGGCGGGATCCCCACCCTCTCTCCCATTGGGCCACCTCGGCTCACTAGGGCCCCTTGAGTTGGTCCATGGTCCAAGTTGGACCAGCCCCCTTCCTTGACACCAAGGGGAGGGCGCCCCCTCCCTTGTCTCCATATGGAGATATTAAAAGAGTTTTCTTCCCCCATTTAATCCTTTTATATTTTCTTTATTTTGGTCATTTGACCACATGGGAGAATAACTTTTCCCATCCCCCTTTTGCCCCTTCCTAACTCTAGATCTCAGGATAGTTTAGGTCATTTCCATTTCATATAAAAGGGATGTATTTTCTATTTTCTTAGAATTAATGAGAAGAAATTTGGTGAAAATCCCAAGAGCCCAAGGGCGCCCCCTCCCTTCCCTTGCAGTAGTGATTACTGCCCCTTTCTAGGGTGTGAAGCCCTAATCTTGGTGTGACGCCAAGATCTACCACCTCTGCTGGATACGACTTCCAACCGCCGCCTCCGTTCGTGCCGCCATCGCACCGCCACCGCCACTTCGTCGGAGTTCTGTCCACCACTCGACAGGAGACTAAAGCACGTTTTTTATCTCCCAATCATGAGATCAGATCGTGATCAACATTGGAGGGTGGTTCCTCATGTTCCTCCCAGCCTTCACAAAAAAATTCACATTTCTTCTCCTTTGTTTACCATCCATTACTATTTATTCCCCCCAACCTACAGCTTCTGTCTCTGTGCAGATCTGTGTTCCAGCAACCCACCCCTTCACCCTTTTCACCCCCTTCCTAATTTCAGATTGATCTGAAATTTGGATCGAGAGTTCTGCCCATCAAACCAATACTCCACAAAGGTTTTCACGATTTCTGGAGTTCATTTAGCCCTCTGTAAAATTAGTTCTTAGATCAGTTTCGGTTCTGTCCTGTGCAGTCTAGATCCGACTCACCTCCACTATAAAATCCATTGCACCATAAAAACCCCCTCAAAAAAATCTCAAAAAAATTGTGCATCACCCAAAAATACCCCTATTTAAACCATAAAAATTTCATATCCAAATTCTACAGTTTGATCTTTGGTCAAAGTCAGTTCTCAGGGAGTTCTCAATCTATCCAATCAATCTTGAGTCTGTCAGTCCATCTGTTCTAAATTCCACCAAGGAGGACACAGAGGTAGGAAAATTCCTATAACACCATATGGTCGTAGATATCCAAGCTAGCTTCGTAACAGCACTGGTTTTGCGACGATCTGATGTCCGTGCTGATCGCAGCAACATTTCTCGCCGAGTCGCGCACTGCTGAAATAGAAGAACCAGTTCGGGATAGCAAGCTACCGCCCGAGTACCAACACGCCGGATCCGTTGGAGCTGCCCAAGAAGCTGCCCGTTAACCTAAGGATGATACTCCCGGGTCCCATTGTCACCATTTACCTCCCTGCGTGGAGTGGGCCCCCCCCCCCCCCCCCCCCCCCCCCCCCCCCCCCCCGAAACTGCATGCAACTTGGATGGATAGTGGTGCAGGGTGAGGTGGCTGGGGCCTTTCTCACTGGCAGAGTGACATCGACTGTTGCGTGTGTGGGTGTTGTGCTTGTCAGACACAAGCGAAGAGGCTGGAGGGCGTTGGTGCCTTGCCAGTGGTGGCGGGGTAGCTGCAGACAGATCAAAAGGGGTGGCCCTTACTGCAGCTCGAAGATTAGACACCTCAGGGGTGCTCAAGGTGGCAGGGGCACAGCGGCTCTATCCTCATATTCACTGTTGGTGCGAGATGGCAAGACCTGTGGTGGCCTGTGTGCAGGTGAACTTGGATGGCGGAGGTGGTGGGAGCATCCTCGCTGGTGGCGGGGCAGTGGGACGTGCGTAGAGGGAGGGGGGTAGGGATGAGATGGGGCGAGATGGGGAGAGAATCAGAGGATCTATTTTGGGTAGTCTGGTTCTGCAAGGCGACAGCTGTGGAAGTGGACGATGGCAGCGGCGATGTTGCATGTAGGGACAGCAACGGGAGATGAAGGGAATGGTCCCGATGATGCTGCATGCAAGGGCCGTGGCGAAAGGAGTGGGCCCAAGGTTAAGTGCTGTTGTTGCTGGCTGGGGCTGGCCATCTCTGGGAGCCAGTGGGGTGAGGGTTGAACGATGGGATCTGGTGGGGTCTACGAGCTCCGGTGGTACAATGGTTAGTGATGTGTGGCGTGTAGATGGTGGAGGCTGTGGTAGTGGAGGGTGGTTGGCAGTGGGCGCGCTCCAGGTGGTGGCAGGTCGGTGGCTCTGTTTTGGCCATCTTCAGAAGCCAGTGGGTGTAGGGAAGGTGGGGTGCAAAGGGAGATAGGGAGGGCAGCTCTTGCGGGATACTATAGCTAAATAGAAGATTGAGAGAGAGAGGGACATGAAGAGAGGGAGGGAGAGAGTAGGGAGGAGTGAGGTGAGTGGAAGGGGGGAGGCTGTTCGTGAGTGGGGGTGGCATTGGTGGGGTGCGGCTAGATGAGGGGGGGAGGGAGAGCAGTGCATGGTGCAATGAACGGAGGCTCTATTTTTTTTATTTTTATGTGATTAGCAGCAGAGGGACAGGAGGGGGTGGAAGCACCGATGGTGAAAGGGAGAGGGAGGGTTAGCATGTGAGGAATGAGGGGCGGATAGGCATGGGCGGTGATCTGCAGGAGAGAGGTGCAGAGTGGCATGTAGGTCAGGAGGATGGCGAGGGGCGGACTCAAGGACCACGGCGGTGGTGGACGGCGAGGGAGGTCCACTAGGGCTTCGCATGGGGCTTCTCGCCAGCTCCCATCTCAGGAACAGTGCACTCGGAGCTGCCAGTCGTCCTCCATGGCGGGGGTGGGTGTGGAGTTGGGCATCTCACCCAAGGGGGTGTTCCAAAAATTGGAAGAACACTCATACATAGCCATGGCTAATTCAAATTCTTCATCATTGTATTCTAACGTTGGCTTACATGGTGCTTAAATAGAAGTGGTTGGGAAGGGAAAAGATCACAAAACATGGGGAGGGGAAATGGCTCCTTTGATTTCCAGTGGTCTTGGGTTCCACGAGGAGGCCTTACATTAAAGAGGTGGATTATATATCTAATTTCCTAGTTTTACGTTCCACACGAGTTTTTTTTCCCTATATAAGTTATGAAATCTCGTGGAAAGTGAACCGTTGAGTTTTGAGGCTCCGGGATGCTGCAGGTGCATTGTGCCCTTTCCGAGGATCGCGGAGGCTATTTTTCATAATTTTCTAATTATGAAATTTTGGGCCAAAAATAAGATTTTAGAAATATTGAGAAATTTTTCTATTTTCTTTTCTTTTTAACCCTTTCCACCCTCTCTCTCCGCTTACTTTTCTCTCACTCTCTCCCCCTCCGTTCTCTCTCCTCTCTTCTCCTCTCCCCTAGGCGCACGACCGAGGTGGAGGCGGACGAGACAGGATGTCGTGGAGGTGCCGTGGAGCGTGAAGGTGCGAGGAATGGAGCGTGGCATTGGCGCAATCCCTTGGTAGATTCAAAGCATCACAGCCTGGGTTCGTGAGGTGATTTTCGGTGAGGTTTGGCCGTTTCAGCTCGCGAGATCTTCGATGGTAGTAGGGGGATGGAAGCCCTATGTTGTTCCTGCGTTCCCTCGCAGTTTGGAGCCAAACGGTGTGAGTTTGAGTGGGTTTTCCAGCTTTAAGGGTGAAAGCATGTTTTGGGGGTGTGAGCCATGATCGTCGTTCCAGGCTACGATTTTCAGTTTAAATGGAATCATTTGAAGCCCTGGCGTGTTGGGATTTCATTCCCGCCAGTTTCACTACGTTTGGTTGTGATTTGGGGCCAATAGGAGGCCAGTTATCCTCATAAGTCATTTTGGGTGGATTTGTGGAAATCGCCCATTTCTTGTTGTTTCGTGGATGGTTTGATCCCTTTCAGCTTGTGGAAGGTTGATATCGAGTCTAGGAATATTTGCCCGTCGTTTAGACGTGATTGCGGTGTGGAAAGACCGAGTTCTGGTAGACCTATGGTTTTCCCGCTAGAACTGTTTAGCAGTCCTACTAGAGACAACAACTCTGTAGTGGCGGCCCTATGGGTGACCGCTACTTGGTGCTTTATTTGGCTAAGTCGGTTCGCTGGTAGCGGCCATACGACTGACCACCATTTGGTGGTAGTGACCCTATGGGTGACCGCTACCTGATGTTTAAGTCAGTTTGACCGATTTGGGGTAGTTGTCTAGCTCTCGACCACAACTTGATGGTTGGCGGCCCTGGGCTGATCGCTAATCTTGTGTTAATGGTCCATGGTTGACCATCATTAGGTTTCAATTATTTTAAGTTGGTTCGGGCTAGCGGCCTAGTTCCTGACCGCAAATTAGTTTAGCTGCCTTAGGGGGACCGCTAAGTCTTGGAGATGGTCCCAGGGAGACCATTATGTTTTTAAGTCAGTTCGTTGGTAGCGGCCATGTGAACGACCGCCATCTGAATTAGCGGGCTTGGGCAAGACCATTTTCTACCTATTTACCCATGCGAATAGCGGCCCTGATAAGATCGCCAATGCGAATTAGTGGCCATGGGTAAGACCACCATTTGCCCAGTGTGTTTCTTTCGTTGGTTTAGCTTCCGGTTGGCTTGGCTTTGACCCCTTGGTTAGCCCATTGTTCGTGGATGTCTTGGACGTCCTATCAGGGTTGTGACTGTGTTATAGGGTGTCCGAAAGTGCCATTGTACCAAGCAGTGTTTCGTGCATTTTGAGTGTCCAAACCACTGCCGTTGCTATCCCTCTCTCCCTTTCTCTCCCGCTCGTCTCTCTCATTCTCTCCCACCGTAGCACCACCGGGCCCTCTTGTTAACCTCCCCTTCCGCTGCTGTATCTCTCTTCTCTCTCATCCAGTCTATCTTTCTCTCTCTAGAACACCTCCCCTTCCCTCCGAGATCTCTCTTCTCTCCTTTTCTCCCTGCACACACACCACTCCCACTGTCGACTCCCCTCTCTCGAAGGGTCGACCCCCCTCACCATCCGTCTCTTACTCTCTCTCTCTCCATCTCCCTCCTCCAGCTCATGCTCTCCCCCTCTCTCCGGTACACACACACACACACTCCCAGCAGCCACACCCCTTACCTCACCGCCTCCCTTCTCTCTCTCTGTCTCACTGCTACACAGCCCCTCCCCTCTCCCTGCTCCCATCTCTCTCTCTCACACTCTCCCTCTCTCTCTTCTCTTCCTTCACCCTCGTTGGACCTCTCTGCCAGCACCCTTTGCACCTGCCATCACCCGGTGCCCCCCTCTTGCCGCTATCCTTCTCTCTCTACCCTACACAACCCACAGTTGTCGCGGCCACCTCCTTATCTCCCTCTCTCTTTGGCATGCACGAGTGCCCACCTCCACCACACCTCTCTCCCTGCTAACCTTTGTGGACTCTCCCTTTCCTCACACACTTCTCACTCTCCCACTGGAGGATCTCCCTCCCTTCTACACCCACACACGTGAGCCCTCTCACACACATCCCCCTCCATGTCATTCTCTTTGTCTCTCACTGGGACCCACACATGCATGCACACTGCCATCCCTCGACCACACCGCGGCACCATCTCCATCCTCCACACTTCCCCCCCTCGCCCCGGCCGTGTCCCATCACCGGTTGACCTCCCTACGTCGCATCTCCTAGCCTTTCCCCCTCTGTCGGATCTCTCTCTCTCTCCCTTTGTTTCTCACCACTGCAACTACTGCCGTGACCCTTCCATGTCCCCCACATCCCCCGCGAGCCACTCTCCTACATCCGCCGTATCACCTGCACCACTGTCTCACCATGGCAACCCTTCCTCTCTCCCTCTATCCCTCTCCCCCTCTCTACGCCAGCCGCACCCTTCCCTTGTCTCTCCTTTTCCCTTTCTCTCTCTAGCCTGTCACACACCCAGCCACCGACCGAGTTCCCACTACTCTCTACAGCCCCCCTCCGCTTCCTTCCTTCTCTCTCTAACCTACACACTCACACACAGTCACTGTGGCCACCTCCGGTGTATCCCTCTCCAAGTCACCGTCGTCCACACATCTCCCACGTCCCTCTCTCCCACCGGCAACCTCGCAGCACCCCTCTCACCGTCGTGAGCCCTTTTCACCGGCGTCTCCCTCTCTCTGCTTCTCTCTCTAACCTCCCTCTGCACTCCCTCTCACACCATCGACCCTCTTCCCCTTCCTACACCTCCCACACACACACTGGACCAACACTCCTCCTTCATCTCTCCGTTCTCTCTTTCTCTCTCTTCCTCTCTCCCCACGCAACCCCTCTCTCTCTTACCCACCGTGTCTCTATTCTCTATCTCTCTCTCTCTTCTCACAATCTCTCTCTCCCTCTATCGTTCTCTCTCTTTCTCTCTCTACACACACATCAAGGAGTGGCGGAACTCGACAACTCGAGGTGCATGCCGAGGCAATGACACCTTTAATAAGGCTTCGAAAAATCCAGAGAAGGCAACGAACGAGAGGCACAGGGCTAAAGCGGGCTAAGGATGCACCGGCTGGAAGGGTCCTAGGTGTGCCGGGTAAAGACAGGCCAAGGGTGTGCCAGCCAAGGCAGACTGGGAGGTGTACCGGCCAAGGCACAGAAGGTGCACCGAGCAACGTAGGCTAGAAAGTGTGCCGACCAAGGCTGGTTGAAGGTGTGCCGACGAGGGGAGGCAGGTGTGTACCGGACAAGGCATGGGCCAGGGGAGGTGTGCCGGTCAGGGTCAGCTGGGGGTGTACCGACCAAGATAGTTAAGGGGGGGTGTGTCGGCCAAGACAGTTGGGAAGTGTGCCGGTCAAGGCACATGCCAAGGGTGTGCCGGGTTGGAGTGGTTAAGGGTGTGTCGGGCTGGAATGGTTAAGGGTGTGTTGACTGGAGGGAAGGTGCTAACGCACCGGGCTAAGTCTGGGCAAGGGAGTGCACTATCTGGCAAGGGGGGAAAAATCCAGGAGTGTTGAGGGGAAGTAATGGGCTCAAACGCCTCAGGAGAATGGCACACGGCGCTCCAAGGGGAAAATCTCTGCTGGATAAGGTAGCGCACTTGGGAGGCAACACTCATAGTGGAGGCCACAAAAGAGGAGAACCCCGCCCATGAAGCCATGGGAAGTGGACTAGCGTTTCTGGGAAGCAAATAATGCAGAGAGCCACTAGACCAACAAAAGAAGATGATATGGGCCACGACAAACACTGCAGAGAGGGGAGCTTAATAGAAATAACAAGAAGTAACAAAAGATGATTCTATTCATAGGGGGACAAAGTAATAAAAGATCATGGTCATGGCCAAATACAACGTGAAGCAGTCGACAAAAGAAAGAAGGGAAGAGAAATAGAAAACTGAACAGAGGAGAATGACATTTGAAAAAAAGGACAGGGCGAAGGAGGGGCGACCGTTCCCTCTCTCTTGCTTCTTCTTCTTCTCCGGAGCTCCTTGAACCTCCCGAGCTTGGACGGATGAAGCTCCTCTCCCCCCTCTTCTCTCTGGGGAAGCCTTCCTTCTGTCTCTCCTCCGTGTATCCCTCTCTGTCTCCGTCGAAGCGGGGGGATTTTATACCCCTGTGATGCTGACGTTTGATGACGGCCGGAATTAATGGGAGTTGACTCCCGATTTGCCTCAGATCGTGGGACTGCCTCGTGTGCCAGCACCACAGGGTGGCACCTCAGCTAGCCCGAGGCTAGTCAGACGTGCTCCCGCTGCGCGTCGAGGGCCATAGGTAGTGGCCAGTGTGTGTTCTACCGGCCGCGCCAGTTTAACGGGTGCAACGTGTCACCGGGTGAAGAACAAAGTAAGCTGCACTAGGTGGACGGGCTGAAAGGTGTGTCGTTGGAGGCTCAGGAGGAGTGTGCCGCTGGGGGCTTGCAAGAGCGTGCCGTTGAAAGGGCTTGCAAGGGCGTGCCATTGAAAGGGCTTGCAAGGGCGTGCCGCTGAGGGGGCTTTTGAGGGTGTGCCATTGGTGGGCACCAAGGGTGTGTTGCTGGGAGGCCCCAGGGGTGTACCGTGTCATCAATAAGTTGATGTTCATATCATATTGATTGTTCTTCAAATTTTCTTTCCATTCTGCTTCATATACCTCCTGAAATATATCCTTGAACCTGCCATCATATTTCTTCAGGATTGTGTTTTTAGTGCTCAAGTAAACATGCCATCTTTTTGAAAATGCCATAGACTTCAGTGCAGCGTATCCCACCCGGCACAGTGGTGTGCCGGGCGTAGCGGGAGTGTGCCGTGGACAAGGGAGTATGGTGTTGCTGGAGTTGCCGGACGAGGAGGACATGCATGGGTCGGTCCAAAACAAAGGCCATGGTGGCCGGTGGGCATCTCACGGCGTCTCCGATTTCCTTGAACGCATCAGACAGCTTTCTGGTTCCATCACCAGTGCTGGCCCAGACACTATATTTGATGCTCTTGTGAACATCATCCTCACTGTATGACTTGATGATGAAAAACTTTGCTTCAGAATATTTTTCAAGAAAGCCTACTTTATTGTACAGGTCTTTGTCTGGAACTACACTGGAGTCTTCATCATTCACATTTGAAGGGAGGCTCTGTCCCTTGACTGCAATCGTCACGTTGGGTCCAAGCCCTTTTTGGGTTTTGAGGTTACCAGATCTTGGTCCTCTGTTCAGCTCACCCAACTCCATGTTCCCGTTGCCAGAAACAAAATATCCATTACCTCTACCCCAGGGCTTGTACTTTTGGTCAACCGCATACCAACCATTCACGTTACTTCTGGAACCAAAACCATCTGAGGGAAATCCCACACCAGTTCTACATGCATTTCCATACGGGCCATACATTCTGCTGTTCGGATACATCCTGTTCACAAGTCCATGAGAACCGGGCCCCATTCCAGAATTTGGCCTGGGTGTATGTACACCCATGAGACGAGGGAGGGGTATGGTCAGCAGTGGGGCTTTGAAGGTGGTCTGGTGCGGTGGGTGTACCGGGTGAAAAATGGGAAGTGCGCCATGGGGGAGTGGTGCGGTATGGTGAGGGCGAGAGAGAGACGATAGGGGAGAGAGAGAGACGGTGAGGGAGAGACAAAGGGAGAAGGAGAGATGGAGGGAGAAAGAGAGAGAGAGAGAGAGACGGTGGGAGTGAGAGAGAGACGGTGAGGGAGAGACAAAGGGAAAAGGAGAGACGGAGGGAGAAAGAGAGAGACGAAGGGAGAGACGGAGGGAGAGATGTTGGGAGAGAGAGAGATGGAGGGAGAAAGAGAGACAGTGGGAGAGACAGAGGGTGACATGTTGGGAGAGAGAGAGTGAGGCACTGGGAGAGAGAGAGAGACGGTGAGGGAGAGACAGAGGGAGAAGGAGAGAGACGGTGAGGGAGAGACGGAGGGAGAAAGAGAGGGTGAGAGAGAGAGACGGAGAGAGAGAGAGATGGTGAGGGAGGAGAGAGACGGAGGGGGAAGAGCCAACAAAGGGGGCTGGAGAAGAGTCTGTGTAGGTTTGGGTGGAGTCCATGCAAGTTTACATGGGTTTAAGCCCATGCGCATTGGGTTAAGTCCATGCAAATTTGGACTAAGTCCGTGCGTGTTCTGGGCAAGTCCATGCGGTGCAAAGTGAAGTCTGTGCAAGTTTGGACTGAGTCCATGCGCGTTTGAACGAAGTCCACACGAATATTCAAATGAAGTCCATGCATGTTTAAGGTAAGGTCCATGCAAAGCTGGACAAAGTCCGTGCACGGTCCTTGCACATGCAGGTAAAGTCAGTGTACATGGGCTAAGGTCAGTGCACATGCAGACTGAGGGTAAGATGAAGTCGGTGCAGGTCCATACGTATGTACAGGCTTAAGGGACAAAGTCCGTGCACATTTCGATCAAGGCCCATGCAAGTGCCCAAGCAAAGTCCATGCATATGCACGAGGTTGAGGAACAAAGTCCGTGCACGTTGTGCACAGGGTTGAGGAACAAAGTCCGTGCAGGTTGTGCACAGGGTTGAGGAATGAAGTCCGTGCATATGCACGAGGTTGAAGAATGAAGTCTGTGCATATGCACGGGGTTGAGAAACGAAGTCCGTGCAGGTTGTGCACGGGGTTGAGGAATGAAGTCCATGCATATGCAAGGGGTTGAGGAATGAAGTCTGTGCATATGCATGGGGTTGAAGAACGAAGTCCGTGCAGGTTGTGCACAGGGTTGAGGAATGAAGTCCGTGCATATGCACGGGGTTGAGGAACGAAGTCCGTGCATATGCACGGGGTTGAGGAATGAAGTTCGTACAAGTTGTACACGGGGTTGAGGAATGAAGTCCGTGCAGGTTGGGTTGAGGAATGAAGTCCATGCATATGCATGGGGTTGAAGAACAAAGTCTGTGCATATGCACGGGGTTGGGGAATGAAGTCCGTGCACATGCATGGGGTTGAGGAACGAAGTCCATGCAGGTTGTGCACGTGGTTGAGGAATGAAGTCCGTGCATATGCACGGGGTTGAGGAATGAAGTCCGTGCATTCCCGACATGTACAGTCGGACACAACGGAGTTGGACACTCCGTGAAAACAGATCTGGGACCCGAAAATAAGGATCCGAAAGGTCTGAGATATTACAGCTCAACCCTTGACTTCATAACAAAGGTGACACCATGAGATATCTCCTAAGTAAAAAATAAGAAGAAGAAAAAAGAGGAGGAAAGATCAGAGATCGAACTAGGAATTAGAGGTTGCGGATGACCTGGATGCCCATGGTGTTGGTCGTGCCGAGGATGGACTTGCAGATGGACTCGAGGGACATGTACTAGCAGTAGGGGTCCGACTGCTTCACCTTGAAGGCTAGCTAGTGGAGTTTTTTTGACTTTGCATTTCAACTTCTTATTTAGATATCTAGTGGAGATTGAATGGTTGTCTACAATTTCTACTCAGACTGTAGCCTTTTCTGCTACATCCATGATCTTTCACTTCTTAATGTCATTACATATAATAGTTAAACCCTAGACTTTACAACGAAGGCAATGCCATGAGACATCTCCCAAGAGAAAAAGAAGAAGCAGAAGAAAGAGGAGGAAAGATCAGAGATTGGACTAGGAATTAGAGGTCAGGGACGACCTGGATGCCGATGGTGTTGGCAGTGCCGATGATGGACTTGTAGATGGACTCGTGGGAGATGTATTGGCAGTAGGGGTCTGACTACTTCACCTTGGCGATCTCGCACATGTGGTAGAGGGTGATCGTGGAGGTGACATAGTGCCCGGGGCGGGTGCTCTAGGACATGATGCTGGCAGCCTTTGTGAGGTACCAGGTGAGGGAGGTGGACCTAATGGTGAACTCGAAGGTTTGTCCTTGAGGGCCGTGTTGGTGACTACCATGGGTGTGTCCGGATTGTACTTCTATGTCCACGCATTGAAATCTTTACAGAAGACCATCAAGTTTAGCTAGTACTACCCCAGTGTCAGACCCACCAGCGGTGCCTATCGCGGACATTAGGTATCAGGTGGATCAAGGTAATAAGCATTGAAATGTTGAGAAATGTATCCTTATGTTCTTGAGAATGACTAAGGATTTGTTCATGGTCAGTGGAGTAGATGACTTAAAACTTTGAGGTTACATTGACTTGAGTTTCAGTCAAATATGGATAATAGCACAATTAGTTTCAAGGTTTGTCTTCACCTTGAATAGTGGGTGAGTTAGTTGGAAGAGTTCCAAATAGGAAAAACATACTACTTCGACATTTTGTAGATGAAGAAGTTTCTCAGTTAGTTAGGAGTTGTCGCAAGTGTCTTTGACCTGGTACCCTTATTATGAAATAACAATGAGGTTATTACGATAGCTAAGGAACTAAGGTCTCATCGATCAGAAGTCGTTATGTATTTAGTGATGGTTCTACTTGATTAGATATATCGTAGCAAAATGAGATATTATCAAAGAAAGAGTTTCTTCCACTGATAGCATTGCAAATCCACTGACTAAGTCGTTGACTCAAAATGTACTTGAGTATCACCTAAGACTGATGGAGATCAAGCAAGAGGTGATTGAGAAGTGTATGCCTTGCAAGCCAATCACTTATGAAGCCAGTCGTTAATTCTAAAGCTGTTCACGCCTGTTACGCATGTCGTTAGTTTTAATAACGCCTGCTTAAGAGACGTTACTTTCCGGTCATCCCGAGCGCTGATAGTGTTGTTGCACAAAAAGGTCAATATATAAAAATATTGAAAGGAAGTAAAGAGAGAAAAGAAAAGGAAAAGAGAAAAAAAGAGAGAGAAGAAAAAAAAGAGGGAAAAGAAAAAGGAAAAAAGAAAAGAAAAGAAAAAAGGAAAAAAAGAGAGAAGAAAAGAAAAAAAGAGAGAGAGAAGAAAGGAACTACTGGGGAGCGGCGTCCCCGATGCCGAATCATTACCACACAGCCTCGAGTGTTCGAAAATATAAATGAACCCCTTCTCGTGTCAGCGCCGACCCAGTGCAGACGAATATTTTGAAGAGATAAATAGACCTTGTCGGTCCCGCCGTCTCGGTGGCACTGACGAATAGATACCTCACCCGGACCTTACGTCTGGATGAGGGAATAAACCCTCCCTTGTGTCAGCACCAGCCCAGTGTTGACGAACACTTCGAAGAGATAAATAAATTCTGTCAGCCTCGCCACCTCGGTGACGCCGACAAATAGACACCTCACCTGGACCTTACGTCCGAATGAGGGAATAAACCCTCCCTTATGTCAACACCGACCTAGTGCTGACGAACACTTCGAAGAGACAAACAAACCTTGTCGGTTCGACCACCTCGGTGACACCGACGAATAGACACCTTGCCCGAGCCTTACACTTGGGATAAGGAAATAGACCCATCTTTGCGTCGGCACCGACCCGGTGTCGATGACCACCAGAAGAGACAAACAAACCTTGTCGGTTAGACCACCTCGGTAACACCGACGAATAGACACCTTACCCGAGTCCTATGCTTGGGATAAGAAAATAGACCCATCTTTGCGTCGGCACCAACCCAGTGTCGATGGCCACCCTAAAAGACAAATAAATCTTGTCGGTCCCGCCACCTCGGTGACGCCGACGAACAGACACCTTACCTAGACCTTATGTCTAGAATAAGGGAATAAATCTTCTCTTGTGTCAGCACCGACCCAGTGTTGACAAATATTCTAAGAGACAAATAGACCTTGTCGGTCCCGCCACCTCGGTGATGCCGACGAATAGACACCTTACCCGGGGCCTCACGCCTGGAATAAGGGAATAAACCCTTCCTTGCGTCAGCACTAACCTAGTGCCGATGAATCTTCCGAGAGACAAATAAACCTTGTCGGTTTCGTCACCTCGGCGATGCCGACGAATCAACCTCTTGCCCAAACCCCTCTCGGGTCGAAGTGACAAATACTCCTTTGACTTGGACCATCTGTCTGGGTCATTTGGCCCAATAAACTCTTCTCTCCGTCCCTTTGAGTGACGGATACCCCTTTGACTTGGACCTTCTATCCAGGTCACTTGGCCCAATAAACTCTTCTCTCCGCCCCTTCGGGTGATGGACACTCTTTTGACTTGGACACTCCGTCCAGGTCATTTTGATTAATGAATCCTTTTCCCTGTCCCTCCGGTCGACGCACACACCCCTTGACCTAGGGCCCTTCATCCTGGTCAACCCACCTCATGGAATTGCTCGACGGGGCCACGAGGCTTGCGTGGTGGAGTGATCCCATCGTCTCTCCCCTGGGGAGGCGAGCATTCTCCTACGCACCTCCGCATGCCCGACCGGAGCACTTCTAGACCAAGCCTATTTTCCCGTGATCGTTGGATCATCCTACTTTTTGGGGGTAATCCCCATTACTCAAGAAACACAGGTTGCACCATTCGTATCTGTTCCCGCTGGGGGAATCAAGCCCCGCTCACCACAAGGCCGAGTCTTCTCGGTCAATGTTATCTCTTTCAACTCTACTTTTATCAAATGGGGGCAACGCCAAAGCCGTAGAGGCAGAAATCGAGCAGCGACTATATCAAACTCTGGCAAGATGGCGCTTGTTGATAATCTTTGCATTCGGCTCGATGGAGGCGAGCTGATAAAACCACGAGACAATCATGTCCCAACAATCTTAACGTCCAACCATTTCACACTTCTTCATCGAGTGCGAGGAGATCAAGCGGACTTCAAAAAGAAGTCTAACTCCAGGAATGGGGGGAACCTAATTGAAGAATGCCTCCACAAAATTAAACAAATCTGAGTCACCAAAGAGGAGGCCCGAGCGATCAGAAGGGCTAGGGCTGATAAGCCTGCCCAAGAGTCAGAATAGCAACAAGCAGAAGTTCCAGCACTTCAACATCTCAAAGCTCTATGTCCCCGTGGACAGAAGAGGGAAGTGGTATACCGAAAACCCAACTACATACTTCAAGTCTTGGAACCAATCCGAGCATAGGTAGCAAATCTGGTTGAGGCCCCTCCAGCTCGGGCCTCAATTTTTGATAGATTGGGGGAACTTGTCTGCCCAGGATGTCAACTACAAAAGAAGAGAAGGGTGTAGGTCACCCAAGATACTATTAAAGTATTCACCTGCTACATGTCTGGAAAGCAGTCAGCCACAGTTGAGGAAGATCAAGCCAACGTCGGTAACCCGGCTAGTCAAGATAATCCGCTTAACTCTGATGAGCTTGCTCAATTCCTTAGGAATCAAAGTTGGTTAGTAAAACGTCCTCGTTCTCAAATGACTAATTTTGTTGAATCCTCTAACAAAGGGCAGAGTAAAGAACAAAATAGGGCACAAGACTAGAGAGAGGATCTTCATCTGGTACAGAAAATAGATGAGAATGATGGTGGAGGCCAGGCAGATGGCAACCTACCTCCAAGGGCTCACAACACCCCTCTTCATGATGACCGGCCTCCAAGGGTTCTTAACCACCCAGTTCGCAATAACCCACTTTCGAGGAATCTGTTCATGAGTATGACAGATGATGAAAAGTGGGAGAGCATGCAACGCTGGTATATGGAAATGACTAATCTCATGGCCGAGATAAAGTGACAGATGAGTGGGAGAGACCAACGCTCTACCATACAAACACAAAATCAAAATGCTCAAGGGAGTCAACGCGTTGTCCCTCAAGTAGCTGACCGCCAAGTGTTGCCTCTGCATGACCTGGTCCCTGAGGTAGACTGTGGGCCTCCTCTATGATAATCAATGCCCAATCCTCACGGGCAATGGCAGTTGAAGATATCATGGCTCAACGGCGCTTGATTGAAAAATTTTTTGAAGACAAGTTTGCCCAGCATGGTGAAGGTGTCGCCACTATCAATTTATACAGTGTGTTGTACCCAATACGTCACCAATTCAAGAAACTTCTCCTGGATTGTCCCAAGGCCCCAAAGTTGCAAAAGTTTAATGGTCAAGGGTCTCTGCATGAGCACCTCGCCTACTATCAATGCACCTAAAAATGACTCTCTGTCATACATAAACAAGTCGAATATGCCCGATGTATATATTATTTTAGCTTTCCAACTGTTCAGACAAAGTATCACTTCAAAACACTCATTTACCCATCCATAGTACTCTCTCTTGCTCTCTCCCTGCTCCCCTGTAGAAATGGTCTAGGTGTCATGCGTCCTTTACACCTACTATGACTGCATTTGCAATGTGGAGAGTGATCTTAGGGATGCTTTTGGAGTTCTGCTCACTTTCTCCCCTCCATAACTGTATCCACATCATAGCAGAAGGATGAGCTGGGAGAACGAGGTTGAGAGCATAATGAAATCATGGTCCAGGCCATCAACACCACCCCCATGTTTAAAATGGGGCAGATAGCTATTTTCATTGAACAATTTGTTCACATAAGTGGTACCTTCTTCAAGTTTTGAATGAACATGTCTCCTCCACAATGAAAGGTAAATATGGTAGATCAAGGGGGAAGGAGAAAAAAAATAAACAACTAAGGGATGCCTACGGGTTGAGACAAATGTACGAAGAGAAACTATGTAAAGTCAATCAAACAAATTTGTGAAATAGCCTGCAACATCTAAGCAATATTTAGATGCAAGAACTGAACTCATTTCCTCCGAAGGAGTAGAACCATGTTGCTGACAGTTAGATTAGCATGTTGGAACAGTTATATGTACAAATTCTATTAGAAAGGTTTTTCACAAAAAATAAATTAAAAAATCACTACAGGTCTCTCTCCTTTGCACTATATTGTCCAGATTGAACTTCTCAGCAGGATGTAACACTAGGCACATTCATCCATGATCTTGTAGATACTAAATATTGGTACAAGATTCTATTAGCTCCATCTCAGTTGCATGCTCCTAATTTACTGCAAAAGCAATGTCTCTGATTCACTGGGCACCATTGTAGCTAAGATAAAGGAATGAATATGCAAAAATAAATGTATGGCAGATGGATGAAATTGCCTTTTACAGAAAGAATGAATTGGATCACATTGAGCAAGTATGGATGAATTTTCCCTAGGTCCATCAAACAATACCATCATAAAGAGTAATATTCGCCACTCCAAGGAATCAACAAGTTGGCCTCTTTGATCCTGTGACTTGTACACTATCTACAACACATTTCTTCAACTTTGTAGGAAATCAGAGAACAATGCAGACTACCCTCCAGTTTGGATTTAAAGGAAAAGTAGCAAGAGTTAGATCTAGATAGGTGACTGGAAAAAAGGCACATCTTTGTCCATGTACAATACATTCATCAGTGAGTGATCTCTAGTTAAATATGCAGAACGCGTCATAGAAAGTGAAGACCTCCGTCTCTGGAACAACAGATGAAATTGTAGCATCTCAAAAGCTCTGTCCTTTGCAGGGTTAGGCAATAACTATAAACTCTTATGGCGATATGTTAAATTAGGAATCCTATTTTCTGAAGACACTAACTTGTTGACTGAATAAGACCTCATACACTCCAACACAAAGTTATAGCTTGAAGTGAGGGTCTATCTTGGACTCAGCGGGTAACTATTTAGCTATGTCAAGAGGCCTTATGTTACATTAACACAATCTTGTTATTGGCCCATGGTATCTGAAATGGCTACCTACTTCACAGGGCTTACAGAAGGAAAGGGAAATTAATGGGAGGAGTTGTTAGGTCCCTTAGTGCAACAAGGTGGATCTAGAGGGGGGTGAATAGATCCACTAACCAAAAGTACCCAATTAAAACACTTCTAGTGCGCAACCAAGTAGAAATGTTCTAATAGCTAAGCTACTGTAAGCTACCTAAGCGGAAAGCTAAAACAGTAATGCAAGGATGCTCACACAGAACTGATATCAAACACTAAGTGATGTGTGTGAGCAGAGTGCAGATATATAAGCTGAAAAGGCACCAGGCTGAGCTGGAACTCAGCAGGCCGAACACCCAGTCAGCAAGACTGGACTCTAAGCGAAGCTCTGGGAGATAATCAATAGTGTGTGCGTGAACACAAAATAAACTGATATACATGCACCACAGTAAATTTAACAAACTTGTGACTCGGGGGTAGATGAAATGGAGCAAACCACATAAGCACACCCACTACACAGGATTTTAAGGTGGTTCGGTCTGCACTCAACAGACCTACATCCACTCCTTACTAAACTGAGTGAGGCTTCCCTTGCACAAGCAAGAATCACGGAGAAAACTCTGCTACAAACACTGATTCCACAGCTTAAACCGGAGGAACACTCTCCTCCCATACTCTGAATTAACAGAGTGCAACCATGTACAACACCCAGCTGTACACAACCCTAATTATGTAATCTAGCATAATCAGAACTGCTGCTTACAGCAGCAAACGAGGAGAACACTCCTCACACACTCTGAACTAATCAGAGTCCAACCCGTTCGCAGCTACCAGCTGTGCACAACCCTGATTGTGCAATCTAGCACAATCAGAAAGTTGCTTAACAGCAACACACGAGGAACAAGTTCCTCACACTCTAGTCACCTAGAGCAACTACATGCACAGTAGAGTTCTTCTGTGCACAAACACTCACCGTGGTTCCAAGCATGGCCAGACAGAGCTGAGAATAAAACAAGTAGGTAGAAAAGAAAAACGAAAAATAGAAAACAAGAAATATAGCTCTGAATAGAGCACAAAGACTTTGGATTTGATCCACATGTCTTATCTGAACAAATGAGAAATAGAAGCTCCTTGGCTACTGACACACTCTCTCTCTTTCTGCAATAGCTCTGGAAATGGCTCTCGAAGTCTATGGCTGCTCTCTCTCTCTCTCTCTCTCTCTCTCTCTCTCTCTCTCTCCTCTTCTTCTCGCTATCTCTTTCTCTGATCTCCCTTCGAAACACTCCTGATTGCTCACTCTTTTCTTCCTCTTCAAAAGCTTTCTTCAGCTCTCTTAATCTCTTCAAACACTCCTGTCGACCTGGCCTTGCTATTTTCTCTATCAATCTTGTCTTCTAACTTTGTTGACCTCTATTGCTCTTCTTCTAGATGAGAAAAAATTACGTGTGTCATGTCAACCTGATCACTGTCAACTTTATCAAGCAAACTGAGCTCTTGCCTTGTATTGGTCGACTGGTTCGACTGAATTGGTCGACCTCTGTTGACTTCCAAAAATTGAGCCCAAATTAGTGTATATTTATTCCATTAAGTCCAACATACCTTAGATTGATCTTTTTGACACTTTTGGACTCTGTTTGGACCTGTTAAATGCTTGAAGTAGAGTTAACCATGAGCTTGGACTGAAAAGTTGGCTGCCTTTGAGAAAGGCAAGTATGTTGACAATGATGGCTATGAGAAGCTGCAAGACTTAGAGCAAGAAATTGAAAACTACACTAGTGTGAATGCCATGCTCAATGAGCAATTGGCTACCTGCAAGGAGGATCTTGCTGAATCTGAACTACACGTCTCCTCTTTGGACAATGAAAACAAGGATTTAGAAAGTTCTCTATCAAAGTTTGTTCAACGCAAACATAATCTAGATAGAATTTTGGGGACTAGGGTCAACCTTCAAAGAGAATGTTTGGGATATAAACCTGTGAACCAAAAAGTTCTTTGGGAACAAGCTTTACACCTCTTTTGTCCATGGCTCACATGAAGCTAGCACCTCTTGTGGTCCCCCAAAATCGCATGCCGCTCAAAAGAAAAACCAAAGACAGAATGGTAATCAGAAAAAGAAGGCTACTAGGCATAAATAGAAAAATGATGTTGTTGGCTCTCACTTGCATGATAGAAAATCACATGCAAAATACCATGCTTCTCATAAAATGAATGATCATTGTTTCTATTGTGGACAACATGGTCATATTATGCATGATTGTTTTATTTTGAGAAATGATGAATTAAGAGCAAGCCAAGGCAATGGCATGAGACAAGTCAATGCTGGGACAAAGCGCGCTTAGCACGTTCATGCTTAAAGGCCAAAGGATGATCTAGTGCACCGACGCACCCCTCAGGACAGGTGGATGCATCCTAAGGCCGTCAGAAGAAAAACCCCTCCCTACTGCTTCCATTGTGAAAAAATTGGCCACACAGTTAAGGACTATTGGCGTCTGAAAGGTAGGAGTTATAGGCACCAGAAGTGGGTGATGGCCAATGCGTATGGCGTGGGAGTGTGTGGCCTCCTGTCGAACTATGCTGCTGTTGCAACCTATAGTGCACAAGTTAGGAAAATAGAAATAGGTTTGATCGCGAGAGACCTATACCTGGGCCTCACAAGAGTAGGATGATTGTGAATGCCTCAGGAATGGGAGATGTGGGTTCCTATCCTCGCTCTCGGCCGGCCAAGAACGGGGAGCTCTGCAAGTCGACGATGAAGTTCCTGCAAATCAACCAACAAATAGAGAATAGACCATTAGACTGTGGACATGTAGTATATGCTCAGAAAAGTAAAGAAATTATGCAAATGTGGTCTCTCATACTGGGAAGGGGGGCAGAAAGGGGGATGGCCGAGACTTTTGACCATCCGCCTTCCCTATGTTTTGGATTGGGAATCCTCTTTAAAAGAAGGATCTAGGAAGAACTAGTATGCATGGAATGTAGTAAAATAGAAAGAAAACGTAGCAATATGGGGAACAAGGGAAAGGAGGATGGGGTTTGCCCGTCAACCAATAGGAGGCAGCCAGGAGTGTGGCCGCTTAGAGGTGGTGGGCGGCCATGTCGATGGACGCCCCCTGGAAATGGGACTCTCCCGTGGTAGAACTCTCCAACGGCGGATTCTGATGCTAGGGGATGGTCGGGGAAGGCACTCTTGTGCTCACAGCTCTCCCGAGGCTCCAAACTATCAGCCTCTCTGAAAGACCCGGTGGTATGCTAAGACACCACAAACGGAATGCTAGATGGACACTAAGATCTAGAGGGGGGGTGAATAGATTGAATGATCTAACCGGTTCGAACCGAACCACCTCATTGACCGGTTTAATTACCGGTCCGGTTCTGATAACATTGCATAGAAGTGATCGATTATCATATTTTATTTTAATTTTACACGTTCTTCTTGTCCCATCTAAGTTATCATTTGCTATGTCGTGTATGTCCTTGTCTTTTGTAGATAAGTGAGCAATTGTTTCATCCCTCTTGCCGAATGCTTCTGAATGCCACAAGAGCTTATGAAGCCAAGGTTTTCCAGGTGTGAAACTTTGAGGATTAGAGGACTGGTCATTAATTAGCGACAACAGTAAAACCCGTTGACAAAGGGAACATTTCAATGGTGCATTTTGTGTGCAGTGCCTTGGGAAGACTCTGATTCAGATTGCGGAAGTACCAGGTACAGTACAAACTCACTGATGGATGCTTTCATTTGGACTACAACAACCCTGACTGCTGCCTCCACATGAAACATTGCTGAAACTTAACCTGTACAGATTTTACTGCTCAACTAGAATTACTTTGTAACCTTATGATTCTATCTAACCTTTGGTTCATGTTAACTAATCCACTTGAATTCATAGAATAGTGGAATGCCCAATCCAATTCTCTAGATGTTGATGGTGCCCCCCCTCCCCCCTCTTGTTCATGATATTGTTTCATTTCACATATACTCTGAAAAAATGGGTGGTGTTGATCCTTCCAGAAAGTAGGGAAACTCTGGAGCATGAAACTGTGGGCAGTTGGCATCAGCTTCACTTTCCCCTGGCCATTCCATACCAAATCCTAGCCAAGAAACCCGAAAGAAGAGGGAAAATGGTAAAGTATCCTTACAATTTGTTGTGTCTAGGGATTAAACCTTTTAATCTCAAAATGTTTTGCCCTTGCACAATGATATATTTATTTGATAAGATGTCCTCACATTTCACTTTGAGAACTAGTTGGCACGTGTAACATGAACCTCTTATCATGTGACTCATTATTGTTGCCTGACTTTCAATGTACCCATCATCACCACCGTCACTGTTATACCGTAGGCCTTTGGTGACTCCTTCCTGGCCACCGAAGATCCCCCATCACTGTGGCCACTTGGAGCTGTCAAAGGAGAACCGCCATCACGTCTTCATCTCCTTAACATCTTTTCCTTGCGGTAGGGACTTGAAACCGCAGCTACTGGTTGAGATCCCCATCGCTGCAACCTCTACGCATTGACATGAGTGGAACATCGCATGCTCCTCTGCCTCCCCCGCTTGCTGCTCTCCTTGAGCCCTGGGCCACATGGCTAGCCTCCTCGTTTCTCTTTTGTTGTTATCACCACCAACATTCTTTATTTTATGCTGAGAAGCTTGGTATTTCCATAAAAGTTGATGACCTGGGACTTGCAATTTTGGTGGTTGCGTCGAGTTTATGGATGCAGTCTTGTGGCATTGTGCTGTTGCTTCTACTACTACCAGACATTACCCCATCCTTGTGTAGCCATTTTCCCATCCAATCGAAGCTGCTTCAATGTGGGTGTTTCTGTTGGAAGTCATTTAAAATTTTTCATTCGTCAAGATTTCTGTTTAGAAGTCAAAAATGACTTCTAGCATGAAGAAATATTATAACATGAGTTGTTATAAATGATAGAATATTCAATTGTCCTACTTTGTTTCATATTTCTATGTACACTACACCTATCCTTTTATCCCTTCCGAGTCTTCGGGCTCGTGGGAGACGGGCCGAGGTTCGAGACGCGTCGGTTCCTTTCCGGTACTCGGATCCCGGGTCATTACAACCTGGACCAGGGTACCCCCTCCATCTCAGCCTGGGTAAACCCCCCTGACCGTTCAAAGTCCCTATAAATTATCCTTAGAAGTTCAAGGGGCAAAAACAACAAGAGGATAAGAAGACAAGGCACACAAGCACAAGGCCTCCAGCAAGCATGAGGAACAAGGCGTATTGATTGGCTTGTTGTTCGACTTAGCACAAGTCGAGAGTATGTCGAACGTATACCCCTCACATGACGTCTAGTCATTTTACTCAAGTCTTTCCCTTTGGGTATGGGGATGTTATGATAACGACGATCACACTTGCATATCAGGTTCGCCCACGTATGGCGTGTTATGATAACGACGTGGACGCCATCATGCCAAATTTGCTCATGCCATGGGACCACATGCCCGTCGCTCTCCCTGAGCCAGCCACCGACTATCCAACCGCTGACCGAGTTAGCCAGACCCTGGCTCGGAAGTAACATTTTCGGGATCATACCTAACTCCCAGACAGCATTGGCACTTGGCTTCGAAACCGTCGCCCCACTGTCTCACCCCAAGCCGCCCCTGGTCTCTCCCGTATGCTAGCCAGTGTCAATTCCTATCACTCAGTATAGTCCCGTCATTTTCGTTGTGCCTATAACCTCCCCGTGGGGACCCTC
The DNA here is from genome assembly GCA_024336825.1 of Amorphophallus titanum. NCBI lineage: Eukaryota > Viridiplantae > Streptophyta > Magnoliopsida > Alismatales > Araceae > Amorphophallus > Amorphophallus titanum. The sequence goes on from JANBPO010003090.1 coordinate 16,254,545, forward strand.
TGTAAAATACACGGGCATTCACTTTATCCTACATTGACCCGAGGGCTGACACGTATGTCAAAATTATCTCGTGACTTGCACCAGGTGTACTGAGGCCTTCAAGGCCCACCCGTAAAGCCTTTTATGGCACCTACAAAGAAAGAATAGCGAGAAATGCGATCTTTCACATGCGCATGTACTCGTGTTCTCTCGTAACCCTCACATCGGTCCACATGCAACCTGTCCCAGTGTCGTCTAGAGCCTAGTCAGGTCAACCCTGTCGGTTGCCGGTTGAGTGTGATGATCACCCTATAGTTGCAGTGTATATCCAATCCTCTACTAATGGCTTCAAAGACATCCTGGTCCTCCTACAGCAAAGAACAAAGCTGTTCGAATTCAATTCGATGTAAAACTAACACTGACTACTTGCGATCGGTGGGGAAGACGTCATGTATACGAATCCCCACAATCGCATGCACTCGTACCAGCAGAACCTCATTCTCTCCACGCGTTGCCCGATACCCCGTGTCCACGTGCTATGCCCTGGTGGCATTTTCCCAATCAAAATTTGGTTCTACATGTGATCGTCGAGAAATCGACTAGTACGTCCGCATTCCACCCAGTCATCCCTGTTCTGGTCATCTAGGACGATTAATCACATTATTTCCCATGTGTGTATAGCGTTCTTTGCATCTCCTTGTCAATACCCCCTGGAATCCCTACGTGTCAAATCGACCTATCTCGACCTTCCGTATCAGGTGAGTGTGTGTCACCGTCGTGAAAAAAAATAAAAAAAATTTCGCGAGCCGAACAATAACCATAGGCATGTTAGCTATATTTGAAATTTTATATTTAAATTTTACATTTTCCATACCGCTACCGGCGTAAGGATCCCGCCAACGTTCACCTCACCGGAATCCACGACAATGTTTCCGGTAACGTCCGCGTTGATGACTGCGTTCTGAACATCCACGGGCACGGTGCCTTGGATGTTCGCTTCTACGGGACCATCGATGGTCGCTGTCACGTCACCCGTCACAACGGCGCTGACGGCCCCTAGAGAGACGCCGGACGCGTCGTAGAGCACGGAGAGGCTAGACGCGTCCCCGGGCGCGCAGACAGCCCATAGAGTCTGTCCCTGCTCCCATGTGACGGAGTCGAGCGGCTGGAGTTCCACGCCGTACGCGTCCGGGGAGACAGCGGAGATGGCATCCAGGAACACGGGCGATGAACCCGTGTTCCGGATGAGCGCCGCCTTGGTTCCCGTCTGGGAAATCTGTGACGGCGTGGAGTTGATAGCGAAGTTAGGCATATTCGGCCCAAACCCCCACGGAGACGCTTTCCAGACCGGTCACCGGAACGCACGCGTACACAGGCTCCGTGACGTTGGTCTCGAACAGAACGCCCGGAGGAAGAGCGAGGCCACCGCCATTGGAAACGGCGTCGAGCGGACCGATCATCACGGAATCCGTAGCGTGCGCGTTAGAGAGCACGCTACGGATTCGCGACCGGTCTTCCCCGAAGAGAAGAACCGGAGCCCCAGCGTACCCACCAGTACCGGGGAGAGCGGTGGCAGTGAAAGAGCCGTACCGGCGCGTGCCCTGGTCGCTGACGTTCGCGACAGAGACAGCATCCGGACCGTTGGCGTAGACACGGCGAGCGTCCGCCTTGTCCTTACCGCTTTCCTTCACTGGCTTCATGTCGTAGTTCGGCACGGAGGAATACTCCGTGGTCTTCCGAACAACGGTCTCAGTCAGGTCGATGTCGCGGAACTCGTCCGCACCGGTCGTGCCCTGATCGTGGATAGGCGGGTCCGAAGGGAATTCGGATGCCTGCGTGTTCAGCGTTCCAGCCATGGGTTACACAACTCCCTTCGTGACTACCTTGGATGCGGCACCGACCGCGAGTTGGGTTGCTTGCTTGACCGCACGGGTTCCGGAGACGGCGAGAACGGTTCCGATGATGACGAGAGAAACCCCGATGGCGACAACGCCAAAGCGCTTCCAGAACCCTTCCGAACCGATCACCTCGAACACGCGCGTGAGACCGGAGGGCAGTTGAATGTCCGGAATGAGTCCGGCGGGGGTTGCTGTGGCCACTGGTGATTCCTGCTCTGTGTCGGATCCGGGAGTAGTGTGCAGTAGATACGCTCCGGACGTATAGGTTGTCCAGGGACGGAAATTGGTTCCGCCGTTGGAGATGGCGAATGCCGCTTTCGCATTCGTGACCGGATCGTAGAGTTGATCGTTGCTGGTGAGTCCGAACTGCTGACGCCGTGACGGACCAAGCGAGCCGATCATGTTGATCTGCCATAGTCCGTACGAGTTGTCCGGAGGAATAGCGTTGTGCGCGTTCGTGTCTCCGCCAGACTCAGCCAGAGCGATGGCGACAGCAGTGGACAAGGACTTGCCGGAGAAACCGGCAGTCCTTGCCGCGTCTGCGATTGCCGCTCTAGTGAGGCGAGTCACGGAAGCGAAATCCCAAGCATCTTGAGGACGGGGGACTTCTTGAGCCCGTCAAGCACGGGATCGATCTTCCCAGCGATTTCCGGGAGTTGCGCCACGAACGGCGCGACCGGAGCGAGAAACGTGATGAGCGTGTTCACGTCCGTGCGGAGCATTGCAATCTCGTCCCGGAGAACTTCGAGGTCACTCCTAACCGGAGTGTTCTTCACCTGTTCCAGAAGATCATCCGGAACCTCAAACAGCGGATCACTTTCCCGAATGTCAGTCATGATGTATTCCCTTCCTAACCCATCGTGACGATGTGCGGCTGAGAGCCGCTGGACTTTGTCTTGTACTGAGGGTTCACGGACCACTCAGCGGAGAGAACCAGACGGTTCCCGTTGACGCGCGTGTCCCGCTTCGTCACACGGACGACGCGGACAGCCGTACCAGCAATCGGAGCGAGCCGGACGCGCTGGTTCCCCACATTGAGCCACA